>JANTCA010054027.1:0-14189 GCA_024741275.1 Chironex yamaguchii
CATAAACAACCTAAAAGATATTGTAAACAAGTTAGAATATGGGTGTGTCACCCAACTACGGAAAAGTCCACAACAGCTTCGTAAAAGAATTGGGGGGGGGGTATGCCCCAGATTGAATGGGTCCTGTGTTTTGAGGGTGCCGAAAATGATATGGAGGCTACATCTTCTCGTTGAGACAGTTTTACGGGCTGTAGCTTATAACGGTTTGTAAAGGCGCATATTCTGCGTTTTATTTTCTTTTGAAATATTTGCAGTTTCCTGCAGCTATTGTTTAGAAGAATGGACGTCTATCCTGATTATTAATATTGATTGAAGAGGCTTGTAAAGTTACTGCTTTAAGGGGCAGATCCCGCGTTTTATATGAAAACGGGCATATTCTCCCAAAGATGGAATAGTGAGTTCAAATCCTTGTTGCCACGCAAGAAGAAACTGATTAAAGAGCAAAGTGAGAGGAACCCACTCAGAAAAACGCCCACTAAATTACAAATCCTCCACCCTTGTATGTATGGTAACGAGGTACATTCAATAACAAGCATGGATGAGAATTGCATTTGCCTGTTGGCTTGCAGCACGTGCTAAATATCACATGCTAGCTTGTCTAAACGCACTGGAGGGCACTCAGACATAGCATAGTCATCTACAATGTAACGAAGTCAAGGCTGTGCCTGTTTACATGATCTCATTTTTTGTTTACATGAACTTTGAGACACTGTGCTGTTGAGTTGGTAGGATAAAGTTATCCTAAGGTATTAATCTGCTGGGATGTAATATCATACAGAAACCAATATATTAATGAATGTCAACAGTCTCGTGACTGGCAATTTGCCACGTACTCTAATTTACAAATATTTTTTTTAGAAAAAAAGGCATGCGCATCTGCTTTCTTCGAAGTACGTCATTGTCTTGGTAAACCAAAGATCAGAGGATCGGAGACCAAACCTTGTGGACAGAATAAACCACTGAACTACCGAGACGTTGTTTCTCAGAGGCAAATTGTAGATTACGCACTAGCCGTCTAATCAACATCTTTAGCTTGTAATTGTACGAATTTGAAGAATCTAACAAGTTGCATTATATCTTTGTTTCCGTACTTTTACTACGATTTACAACATAACAGACTGGCCGACCTGGGACATTGTTAAAGGTTATTATTTAAACAAGCCAATCAAACTATCAGTACCAATGTTATTGCGTTTTATTGGAATCTGTTGAACCACATTTTTCCAAAGTGGGTTTTACGAACCTCTGATTCCCGCCATGATTGGACACTGCTTGCTTCCACGATTTAAATTTGGATGTTGACGTGGTGGCATGCTCTTATCCTAGGATAAAATCAAAGGATCTCTTCACAAACAGATATCTCTTTTTTAAAAAAGGATATGATGTGGCTTGTAACTGTGCGTGACAGTTCTGCAATAGCCATCTTGAAATGTCAAGTGACAAAATTGCGGGACCTTGAGTTCGAAGTTTTGAATTCAAAATCCATGAATTACATAGATTGTGGATCAACTCCTCATTGAGCCCTTCAGACATATCACATATAGTGTGGCTGGGGAGAATTGCCAACTCTCTTATTAAAAGGTGTTGTCATAGCATGATTACCTCTTGCTCAGTCCAAAACAAAAAAGCAACAGTACAAGACTCAACACAGTCAGCCTCGATGTCGCAACCCATCACGTTTGTTTCACTGCTGATGGGCACTGACATAGCAAGCACACGTTTCCTTCTTCAGTGGCGTTTAACTTAAAACTTTCCTATTTGTCTTACACTATTCGCATGAAACTTGATGCTGAACGTTTTGTAATAATCAATTTTGTGATGTCATAACCAAAAAAAGTTTCACCGAGTTGGATCCTGCGTCTTTCTAGTCTTGTCGTGATAATGACACAATCTGAATAAATTACGTAACGGATACTAAGGTATGATCTCATTACAGACTGTGGTTACTTTGAGTCACCAAAGTATTTACCGATTACTTCACCAACTTGGATCTGATTCGATACACGCGATACCACCTTAGAATATCAGCCTCCAATGTAAACAATACGTTTGTCAGATACTACAGAATGCGCCAACATTTCAATGGATCACTACCATTCGTAAACGTCTGTGCTGACAGATTCGAGGGGGAAATTAGCTTAGTTTCCCTGCAAACGTCGATGTTTCCCTATAAGTTTCGGATACATTTTTATAGGCCATTATGTTAAAATGAACAAAAGAAATACCGTTTACAGAGTGTAGCCCTTCCCCTGTCTTCCACGTGCTCGCAAATTTTCAATTTACATTTTCCTCGGCATTCCCGTAGAATACATTCGTCCTTACTCTGGTTTCTATCTCTAGCACCACACTTACAAAGCGTAGATTTATCCACTTGACCAAATGCTATCAATAATTAATCAAGGCAACGCTTACTTCGTATTAAATATGTGTGGAAATGTATGTTGTGTGCGGACAATCAAACCAACGCGTTTGCAAAGTTTAGGAAACTCGTGTGATGGTTATAATTTTACGCAAGATTTCGTTTTCATGTCTACGCCCTTGTCACTCTCATGCAAATATAAACGATAGCAAACATGACGCTCAAGATTCTGCTGCCTTTCTTCTACATGTTTGCTCAAAATTCCTTCATTCCATGCCTAATCCCGGTCTTCCCTTGTCTCCTTCTCTTTTACTTTCCCTAGTCTTCCTTTTTCCTTCTTCTTTTGTTTTTCATCGCCTAGTCTTACCTCCTATCCTTCTCTTTTACTTTTCCTAGACCTACCTCTTTTCCTTCTCTTTAACTTTCCCTACTCCAACCTCTTCTTCTGTTTTACTTCCCCTAGTCCTACTTCTCCTTCTCTTTTACTTCCCCTAGTTCTACCTCCTTTCCTTCTCTTTTACTTTCCCTAGTCCTACCTCTTCCTTTGTTTTCATCCTCTAGTCCAACCTCTTCTTCTCTTTTACCTCCCCTATTCCTACCTTCTTTCCTTCTCTTTTACTTTTCCTGGACATACCTCTTCTCCTTCTCTTTTGCTTTCCCTAGTCCTACCTCTTCCTTTGTTTTCATCCTCTAGTCCAACCTCTTCTTCTCTTTTACCTCCCCTATTCCTACCTTCTTTCCTTCTCTTTTACTTTTCCTCTTCTCCTTCTCTTTTGCTTTCCCTAGTCCTACCTCCTCTTTTGTTTTGCTTCCCCTAGCTCTACCTCTTCTCCTTCTCTTTTACTTTCCCTAATCCTACCTCTTTTGCTACT
Organism: Chironex yamaguchii; assembly: GCA_024741275.1. Lineage (NCBI taxonomy): Eukaryota > Metazoa > Cnidaria > Cubozoa > Chirodropida > Chirodropidae > Chironex > Chironex yamaguchii. The sequence continues at coordinate 3,232 of JANTCA010054027.1, forward strand.
CTTTTGCTTAACTTAGTCCTACCTCCCTCTACATTGCACGTCTGTTTTTCACTTCCTCCTTCCATGCTCATGTCCTTTGCGCTTTAGTACATCATTTAACTTATCTCGCCTCTAATTCCTGTCATCATCTCGATCATCAACTATTTAATTATTAAATATTTCTCTACTGTAACTTGTGGCGTGTCACTGAGTGCATCATTTAGTATACTTGAATTTGCATTTAGCATACTGCTCCTCACAAGATGCCGCTCAACCCACTCTGTCCCTCGGAAAGACATTACCACTTCCAACATGAACACATGCTACCATGATACTAGAATCCTCCGTTATGTATACTGTTTTAACTTTATATGAAAAGGAATCTTGCTCTTTCTAGAGTTCCTACTGAGAACTTCATTCTTTGTGTGACGCTCTCAGCCTTGTCAAGTGTCATCAAAATATTTATTCTGGTTAGGTCAATGTTTATTTTGGCATTGGACAACGTTGTTCGACACAGACTTGACTTTATGCTTGAGCAATTGGATCTTATTGACTACACCGTCTCTGTGTAAGGAAGGAAACGGGAATCTCAAAAAACACGGAAACTTAGCAGGTTATTTGCGAACTTCAAAATCACCTCAAGATTTAGAATTAACGAAAACTAACCAAATAGCAGTGACAAATAAGAGCAGATGTCAACCTAGTTTGAATCAATTAAACAACTTGGTTGTTTCTGCTCATGGATGAAGTCCTCCATAACTACTTGATGCGTCTTACAAACCTTACTTAATGTCTCTCGTTCAAGGCTGCTGGGAGCGAAAACCAGTAATTGTTTGTGAAGGAAAATTTTAAGAAAAATTAAGCCGAAGAAGATAGAAGCAAGAGCTACAAAAGCAGGGCCGTTATTGTTCTTGAAACCTTTTTTTGGGGGGGAGAGGGCGTTAGGGGGCAAAATCGTAAGACAAGTCAAGCGAGAATGTCAAACGAGCATAGAGACTGAGCCTACAGCGTGCTTTGGGGGGGAGGGGGGAGGGCAAGGGTTGCAAGATCGGAGTTTCCAAAACATTTTGATTATTAACATTGTTGTATGTATTATTTATTTCTTGACCTATTTTTAATCAAATTTTTTGGCTTGACTTTATCCTGATAAATGCTGTTCTACCATATAACATCCTGCATGTGGGTACCTTAACATATTCACCGCCTAAATGCGAACAAACAGATTGAGTAATCAATAAAGTCTTCCAAATTTACCTCATATTAATTAAAGAATAAAATCAAACAATGTTTCAGTCCCGTTGCTCCCCCCCTTTGGCAACTGTAACCCTACAAAAACCAAAGAACAAATATTTTTACAATCCATGGAACATTCGCTCCCGATACCCGCAATGTCGATGGCCCTACCTTTTGTCTGTCCCAGGTTCCGTTTATGTTAAGTAATATGACTTATGATATAGATGCCGGAAGGGCTAATGTCTAATTTGTACCTACCGTAATTATTCCATTTAAGCGCACCCCCCAATAAGCGCACCCTTTCCGACCAAAAATTTATGATAAGCGCATCTCCTCAACTAAGCGCACCCACAGGTAATGGTGGAGAACAAAATAGTAATATTTTTGAACAAGCACGCCCTATCTTTGAATGACTCAGATTAGTGCAAGAAGCGATTGCCCAAGCTGGTGACCCACTTCAAGAAACTAGCCCCGAGGAAATTCTTCTTGATCGTGATGATGACCACTCACATGAAGAACTAGATTATGATGATGTTGACATCTAGTTTCATTTGTTCTTTTGTTTCATATGTTCTTTTGTTTCATTTGTTCTTTTGTTTCATTTGTTATACATTGTTTTCCAGCTTTTCTCTGATATACAATCTGTTTCGATACAATTTAGATGAAGAATCTTATTTGTGAAATTTGTGATAGCGCACTACCTCGAATAATAGCTCTCCCCCCAATTAAGCGCACCGCTAAAAATGGATAAAAAATTATAAGCGCACCGTACGGTTAATCGAATAAATACGGTAAGCAATGAAGCAATTTTGAATGAGGCTACTTCAGTGACGATTTTAAAAAGCGCCCCTAACAATGTTTAGTTTATAGCCATTCGTGCGTGTGTGTAGGAAATTGTCAAAAACGACCTCAATCCCCCTTGATAAAACTTTTCGTTGGCACGGAAAAACGTAAGACGTTTATTCGATTTATAGAATGGTAATAATTTATAAATTTATCGAAAATTTTGTATGGATATTTTGATGATTTCTTTGCTTTGCGACCAGACGTGTAAGTCCGTCGGCGACAAAGTTGTATTTGAAATATCCTTCACATTGGTTATGGGGCGCACTATAAGTAGTATATCAATTTAAAGCCCTATCAATCAGTAAGAAAGCTAGCTGTAAATTGCTGGGATTGGTGCTTATTATTCGACGCTTTTTCCATTTACAGCTAAGATTGGTGACAGTTTTAGTTTCAATTTCGAGCTGTACACTAAACATACAACTGTACATTTCAGTAGACAAAGGAACGCAGAACTTAGTGTGGTGAGTTAGAGAATTCGAAAGAAGCATTACCAGTTAATAAAGTTTTGTTATCTTCACAAGGAGGCTATGTTGATGCCAGGGTTTGCCTGCCTCTTTATCTGTATGTCTTTTCGTTAGGAAGCTAATTCAAAATCTAATGGATGAATTTTCATGGAATTTTCAGAAAAAGTCCAACTTGGAATAAGAAAAAACCCAGAAATCTAGGATTCTCAGTCACTTATTCGGCAGTAAAACCTTCATGGAGCTAGTGAGAGATAACCTAGTCACCATATTTGGTAATGATATCCTTATGAAAATGACTAGCAAGGAAAAACCGTGAGCAAACACATATTGGTTGAATAATAATATTGGCCTGGTGAAGGTTTGTGCTATCAGAGTGCTTCTAGTTGGAAAATTAAAATATTTAAGATAAAAAACGAATTGTAATATTGAGTTGACAAGCGATTGACGAGAGTTTCCATGTTATATTCAAAGTGCAAAGTCAACTATCTTGGGTTGACTGCAACATTTTATATACTTTGATTGACTTCTTGTTTGTACATAATGTGCCTCTTCACCCAAAAAGGACAAACTGTAAAATGCAACATATGTAGTTATTGGTACAATAATGTAGTCATTTTGAACTGAAAATCTTTATCATTCACTCCCTTTCCAAAATGGTAACTTGCTCAGTGTATAGCTGTGTCAACAGATCTGAAAAGGAGTCTACTCGTCTCACACCATTTTCATGCAGCCAATGTTAGGCTGCTGGTCCATCGACGAATTCAAGGGCGCGTTTTAAAATGGCCGTCAAATGGTTTCAGGGAAGTCTATTGTTCTCAAAACGGGTCAGACATCTAGACCTTCGAGCGTCTATATCATTGATTATCGCAGGCAACTAACTGACAAATGTACTAGTAACTACTGACTATGATCCACGAGTTATGAAAGTATGATTAGAGTATAAAATGAAGTTAAGCGTTGGAGAAATTCTGAGAACCAGATATTACACTTCACATGGGGACCAATGCATGACCCCCTACTTTGCGGGACAATGCTCTGATTACTCAGCAACCCAGATGTTGTTTCTCAGAAGAGTTTGTTGTAGTGATTTGATGTAGGTTACTCATAGTTGCAGAGATGTTTTTGTATAAAATATTCATATGTAAGGAAGCCTAACTCTAGTCTACTGCCTTTATCTCATGCCAAATATCTCTTGAGTAAATTAAATGAAATAAATTCCAAGTATCTCATGAGTGAACTAAATGAAATGGAGTTAAAAAGATTGGTCACAGGTAGGTATATAGACAGACATATAGATAAATAGATGAATAGACAGATAGACAGACAAATAGATAAATAGACAGACAGGCAGAAAAAAAAAGACAGTCCTATGTTTTAACCATTTCTGGAAAGGCTACAAAATGTGGCAAGGTCGATCACACACGTTTCCTCAAAATGAGCTCGTAAATCCATCCCGTAAAAACGTGGGGTCGTCGAGTCAACCTAAGTCAACTCTTAGCCTCCCATACATTCATGATTCAGCATTTGGGATCGATTTTACCTCTACCTACAAACCGGAAATACATCTATTCTGAGAAACGTAGTGCCCCTTGTACATTTAACTTAACAATTAGCAAGCATAATTGTGATCTCAAAGACCCCGAACCATGTTGCATATACTTCATTTTGAGAGTGAACTGCCGTAAAATGTGTTTAGCTGGAATGGTAATTTGCTTATGATCTATAACAAGTGTACAGTTGACCAAACTGCAGGTTGAGTTCTGGGTTCAACTCGCGTACTTTACCGATTACGAGTCTAGGTTTTGCTAGAAGGACATGGCGTGTTTCAAAGTTATGTGGCTACAGAAAGTCCATGGAATTTTTCTCAGTGACCACGGGTCATTTTAAAATTTTGGTCGTCCCTACACATCCGAGTAGAACATTCTCCACTCCTTTCTGTTCCCAGTTGTTTCTTGCAAGTTCGCTTTTTTATCCAACTATTCTATCTTGTGCTCTGCCTATTTCTCACTATCTTTCACCTAATCAAACACGATTTTGTTCCAACATTTTATCCGGTTGACGGGCAACAAATAGGCTGCTGTTAAATAAAAATGAACCAGACAGCATGCAATGACCTGGAAGGAATTAAGTTGCAATTCAGCTCCTTTGAAATACATTCAAAACGCAAATCTCCCTCGCCTTTCGTTTGGAGTCCATCTCTGCTGTTAACGAACTATTGCTCGGATCAAAATAGACAGATCAGTAGCAAGTGTGAAATAAAAGTCAAATGGTGTGTTGTTGATGTGAACTTGACAATATAAAGCGGAAACACACGAGCCGATGTGTCCAAATTTGCAATCGTGTTAACATACATCAGTGACGACTACACACATCACTTTCCTGTCCAGTGGAAACATTGCGATTGAGGTCTAATCCCTACCAACTGCAAGCGATAAGCATTTCCTGTCACTCAGACTCACGTTGCTCGATCTATTTATGAAGAGTGTCCATTAGTTTCCAAGTCAGTGATACTGCGGTTTGACATCACGAAAGCAACGTCATAGCAGACGCCTGTTGTGAACAAATAAGGGTATTGTCATGTTGAGAATAAGTATGCATGATAAGTTGTAAACTTGAATAAATGGTATTCTTCAAAGTCTAGAGAGTGAAGATTAAAAAGTAGACAGTGTGTAGCAAAAGGTACAATTTCTCTGAAAGAAAGTAATTTTAACAGTGTTAGACACGACTAAGGATTGGTTCCGGATTGTGGATTTCTGACAGTTAATTCGTTTTCAAGTTGGCTCGTGTTATTGTATCGGAAGGGTGATTCAACACAAGAACTTACTCATTCATACGCCAAAGCAGAGGCAATTACTCCACCTCTACGAGTAGGAGGTATTTCGCAAGAATACCCGACACTAACAGCATCACAGTGTGGCATCAACAAGAAGTAGCCATTGTAGTTTACTTGTAGAGAAATTCTGGGTCATCTTCATCAAGGGGACTTCAGAGTCAAAAATTTAAGGATGCAGACGAAAGATGTCTCCGTCATCATGGGATTCCGAGTGATTCTCTTCGTCGTTGGTATTACTGGTAGTTTTGCTCAAGTTGGTAAGCGTATTTCTTTTATTGGAGAGCTTAAATTTCTATAGGTTTTGTATTCAGAGCTTATAGCTTCACTTCCTGTCCGCTAGCTTTCTTCTTTACAAATTGAAATCATGTTTTTACGTTCTCCTCTTGTAATTCTTGCGTAAAAAGCCGTTTGAAGTTGTTATCAGACATTGATACCGCAATGAATACGCTCAAAGGGATGGTATAAACAGTTATATATTTCTGATTTTTATCAACCCTCGACACGGCACATACCATTTTTTATTCAGTCATTGGTGTGAAGGTTACCTTGTCGACAATATTTTGCCAAGATTCACGTTAAACGTGACAGATGAGTCCACAGGTAAGTTTTAGCATCAGACAGACATTTCAAATGGAGTACAAATTTGATTATAATCATGATGTTAATGATAGTGAACAATTTGTTAAATGTAATGGTTATTTTGGATAATAGCCTTTTAGCATGATCACAATTTATGCAACAATGTGGGGGTCAGGTTGCGTTTTGGTAGAACGTGTTTTTGTGATATTAAGGTTAGAAATGTTTTTGTAATATTAAGGTTAGAAATGTTTTTGTAATATTAAGGTTAGAAATGTGTTAGCAATAGACCATATTATATCAGCAATGTAACCGCTGGATGTGGATCGGAAAGAAAATTCTCCACCGGAAGTCAATCTTCCTTTCAAACCTAAGTAATACTAGCTTGATTCTTCCTTTGATATCGTTTCGCACACAACCAAAACAGTAGGCAAGCCGTTCCCTTGTTATTTTACCTGAAATATCGGTTGCTGCACGTCCACCCCTCCTTGACGAGGGACCCGTTTTAAAGACAGAAGCAAAATCTCAGAAAGCAGTGTTGTTGATCTGCTGGCCACGAGCAAGATTATTTGTTTTGTTCTGTCAGTGCAGGGAAAGTCGAGTTTTGGCTGTAAACAGAAGTGGCACGTTGTTCTGATGCCAAGATCTAAAGTGATGAGGGTGGGGTGTCCTGCCTTCAGGAGTCTAACAGTTTTCAAGTCGCGATTCTTCGCAGTGTATAGATGACTAAATGTGATTGCTCGTGGGTGGCTTTAGTTCGATTTTTAACATTACGCAGGAATGCGTTAGATGTTTATACAGTAGCTATGTACCGTCAACCTACCAACCTTGTTAAATAATCATGTTTTATTGTGAGACACGAAATCCTCGTCGGTGGCAAAAAATTGCATTCAGTTTCAAGTGACATTTTAAAAGGCTGAACGACATCGATAGTTTTTTTAAGACGGACGACATTAACCCCGTTACAATATTTGGTTTAATGTCCTTTTTTAACTGTTCCTATCTTGTACTAGTTGCCTGTTGACTTTAAAGTTCTTGATCCATTCTAACATCTTTATTAAGTCTCTTTCTTCATTGCCCTCCATCAAAACATGCGCCAACGAAGTCCTGCATTTCGCGAGGCCAAGGACACTTCCTTTTTTCAAAACAACAGAACTGATGGGAGAATAGCAACACCAAGTATGTTTACTCCTGTAAAATGCAATTAAAACTGGTAAAAACAAATGCAGAAAGAGTGCCAAATGAGTGGACTATTGCGCGATGATTACTTTTGAAAGCTTGATAGGTTACGCAGTACCCTAATCATCTTTCAGCAACAGAATCAGGATTTTTCTCAAGGGCAACTAACGGAATTTGCTCACTATTTTCCTGACAGTAAGATTCACCAAAGTAATCAAGAGTGTTGTTCAAATGAGCCATGGAATTTCTGCTATTCCCACGGGGTCATGCCATGAAGTGGTTGATGTCATGGGGGCATTCAAAGAGATCAGGGCCATCTTTGAAGTCCATTCAATTTACGACATCCACTGTCAACTGTTGGTTCTAGTCTCCATAAATAGGAATTTGTCTAACGGCTGTAGCTGGAGTGGAGTAGTTGCGAGACAGCTATTTTTTGGATGGGTGGATGCGCGGATGGAGAAATGTTGTTGAGAAAGGGGTTTGGGTCCAGGCTGTTCTCAGTCTGTTCACATAATGAATATGGATGTGTAAGAGTGTTAAACTTGTCTGCTATTATTTTTATTATTATTATTATTATTATTATTATTATAATTATTATTGCTATTATATAATATTAATATTAATAATGCTAATAATAATAATAGTAGTAGTAGTAATAATAGTAATATTAGTATCAGTAATAGTAGTATTAGCATTAGTAATAGTGGTAGTACTTGTAATGGTGGTTTTGGTAGTAGTGTTTGGTAGTAGTGGCAGAAGTAGAAGCATTGTTAGCAGCCGCAATAGTAGTGAAAACTCAATCTTTCTTTATGACGTTAAAATACAATTACTAGTAACACAATAGTAGTATAATAGTAGTATAAAAATGTAAGTATTATTATTATTGTTTACAGTAGCAGCAGTAGTAGTAGTAGTAGTAGTAGTAGGAGGAGGAGCAGCAGCGGCGACGGCAGTAGAAGTGGCATCATAAGTTCTAAGAATGTTTGTGGTGGCATTATTAATTATTTAGTGTTAGTGGAAGTGGGTGTTAGTGACAGCAAACATTGACCCAATTTCTTCATATGATCCTTTCTTTTACGAAAATGCAAGTTAAGCAGAAGTTTCATTTTCAGAAGATTCATTGTAGACACACCTAAACACGAACGCATGCAAAGATATTGTGGTCATGAATGATGATTAACATTTTTACTTTGGTATGTCATAAGTTGGCAGAATTCTTAGGCATTTTATAACCGCAAGAGATGAAAATACGGTTTAGCGTGTCTACACACTATTTCTCTTCTTGCGTCTACTCATTCAGAGTCTTGAATACATGAATACGTGTAAAAATATAGGTAATTCCATTAGACAAATTATCCATTTCATTAAATGCGTGTTACTTTCTTTGCCACCAAGTCATAGAATTTACGAAAGGGAAGCACACGAAGACTAAATATAAACAGTGTTGCGTGTGTGGACAATGAATTTACTGTGGCGAAGAAGCGTCAAATACAACAGTTTTTAAGTTTTTAATGTTGATTTTACGTTGCAATTTGAGTATAAGTGAATAATGAATTTAAAGTACTACTTTCCCGCGGTGGCATTCCTCTGTTATGCAGAAAGGACTCGTGATTTTCTTGGAAGGGTTTATAAGCGGAACATGCAAGAATTGACCAGTCAACATCAACTTGTCAATTTTGCATGTTTCGCTTCCTTTGTTGCGAGTTTTCATTCTTGGACTACGTTGCCATTTGTAGGACTCTCCACTCTCCACAAACACTTCACAATATTCCGGTTTCAAAGAATGTCAAAAGAAAGACAGAAAGCAATCAAGCTTTAAGGTGGAGGTTTATTAAATAGATTAGAGCTATACGTGTAGTATATTAAGTTTTAATAAGAGTGCAGCCCAGGCTATTGTGTAACAGTTAAAAATATGGTGATGATGCTGGTTTATAATGTGGGTTGATGGTTGCAGTAGTGATAATCGTGTTATTGGTGATGTTCGTGGTGGTGATGGTGGGTAGTAATGGTGATGATGTTAGGGGTTTTGCTAATGGCAGTAGTTGTGATGATGGTGGTGGTGGTGATGATGATGGTGAGATGGTGTGATGGTGTGATGGTGATGATGGTAGTGGTGATAATGGTGGTCGTGGTGATGATCATGGTAGTGGTGGTGGTAATGATGGTAGTTGTGATGATGGTAGTAGTGGTTATGGTTGTGGTGGTGATGATGCTATTGGTGGTGATGATGGTAGTGGTGGTGATGATGGTAGTGGTGGTGATGGTGTTAGTGGTGATGATCATTGTAGTGGTCTTTATGATGGTAGTGGTGGTGACGATGGTAGTTGTAGTATTGGTTTGGCAGTAGTGGTGATGATATTAAGGGTAGTGATTGTAGTAGTGTTGATGTTCATAGTAGTAGGGGCGATGTTGATGGTGTTAGTTTTGATGTTAGTGGTCGTGATAGTGGTAGTGAGTGCCCTGCTTATGCTGGTAGTGGTGATGGAAGTGGTGATGGTAGTGGTGATGGTATTGTTGCGTTAGTTGCTTCTTATCATAAGATAAGCTTAACTTTTGGACTATTTGGTTTTACGCGCCATAATTAAATCTACCTTTTTGAATAGTACTGTACTTCCACGTCGCGGCTAGTGATGTTGGTGGTCTAGCTTTTGACCTCGCATTATAAATACCCTCGTTTTTTTTAAGTACCGGGCACTATTGCAATCTCATCGTTTTTGTCTGCCCAAGTATCAGAATTATCTTTTAAAACTTCAGTTATTATATTATACCAAATTCACACCTTTGCTAAATACCACATTTGACGCCGGAACAACAAGTGTCTATTACTGCAACATTTGATGCTTTCGGTATCTTCACTGTGTAGTTGACAAAAGGTATACTCCTGTCATTTCAATTATGTCTTCTTTGACATGGTTGTCATCTGCACAGTTAAAGGTTATGACAGATTTCACGTTACCGTCGCAGAAAGAGATGTTTTCTTGGCACGTACATCATTGATCCGTGATTCGTGTTAACTAACAATGTCGTCAAAGCACCTTCACGCTATGATAGCGGAGGGACACGCCTTACTGTAGCCGTAAGTGGGTCATTAGTCATTTTGAATTAGTGGGAATTATTACGTCTTGTTGATCAACAAAGCTGTGTCGCTTTACCATCAATTTTTCGGTACTCACACATTACCTCAAACATACACACATTTACCATCAACAATCGCTTGTCAATTTAATTTACATTTGGGGCCCGCGGAGCAGGAAGGGTTTGCATTTCCCTAGCCTGTCACCTTTCAACACCTTGTTTTATTTACTAATAATTTTCAGTTTTATTTACTTAATTTTTATCATACCATAATGATACAACTTTGTAAAGTGAAGTGTTTGGATGATGTATAACTTATCAACCGACACAGTAGCATGGGTGGCCAGGTTTGAAGTACAAAACCCTCAATTTCAGGACGTAGAATTCCAAGAGCATGAATTATATGCTTGCTTTGGATTTCAAGACCAGAAAGTATACGCTTGTGTTGGATTTGAAGACCGTAAAGTTTACGCTTGCCTTGGATTCAAAGACTATGAGGTATATGCTTGCCTTGGATTCGAAGACCAGAAAGTATACGCTTGTGTTGGATTTGAAGACCGTAAAGTTTACGCTTGCCTTGGATTCAAAGACCATGAGGTATATGCTTGCCTTGGATTCGAAGACTAGAAAGTATATGCTTGCCCGGTGTGGTGTCACTAAGTAGTCGCTTCATAACCTTTTTGAGGTAGTCACGTTGTGTCTGAAAGGCAGTATTGTGAGTTAGATATGGCAAGCACCCACACGGGGCCTTCTTAATGAGGAACTTCTTACGA
>JANTCA010054038.1:0-17577 GCA_024741275.1 Chironex yamaguchii
CAGTAGTAGTAGTAGTAGTAGTAGTAGTAGTAGTAGTAGTAGTAGTAGTAGTAGTAGTAGTAGTAGCAGCAGTAGCACTACTAGTAGTAGAAGTAATGGAAGTAATAGTACTGGCATTAGTAGCATTATTGCTAGTAGCGACAGTAGTTATTCTAGTAGTAGCAATAGTAGTGGCAGTACTACTAGTAGTAGTAGTAGTAGTAGTAGTAACCACCTCAGTAGTTGTAGAAATGGCTTAGACATGGAGGGATATACTAGAAATGAATGTGACTTTTGATACTCACTCAGCTCTATTGTTATGGATACTGTAAACACCGGCCATTATGTCCCCGTACGGAACATTGTATTGCGCCTGTTGGTCATACTGATTTAAATAGCGGGTCTTTCGGCAATTCACTCGTTTGGCCCCAATTAGTGGACAGCAACGAATTTTCCATTTTCTGTCTTCCTTTTTGTTAGAATGAAAGCTGTAGAATCCTGTGATTGCACCGTTGTTTGGACACACATAGTGCATCGGTTGATCCCAGTCATTGACATGCGCACTCCATTGACATCTGGTTGAAATTGGACCGGGTGCACACCTAAACTCAAATTCCCTGTCTTCCTTGCTATTGCTGTGAATGGAGCGTGTCCAGACGACACTTTGATCTGCAAGAAAATATTAACATATTTTCCATAAATGGTGAATTCGATTACCAACTACTGTAAGGTGATTTTTGTGTAGCCTACTGTGCTACATAACTTCGTTAAGAAGAATCTTGTTTCATTGCATTGAATAAAACATTGGACGGCTGAGGCGCTCGTAGCTCCCTGGCTCCTTGACCTCTGGTACGGTTCAGATAAATATGGAATATACCTTTTAAGACGTGAAAACATTTTAAAGACTTCAAATGTGTTTGGGTATTGGTAACAGATGAAATTGAAACGAACCCGACGTGCAATGTAAAAGGCAATGGAAAAGTATTTGATAGACTGGTTTGAGAAGACATGGCAAAAATAGTGTTATACAGCATTGTATTAAGTGGTGAAGGTTTTGACTTTCACTTTGCACCTACCGTTTTGGCAGACAAATAAGAATGGTTCATCAAAGGTACTTTTAAAGCTTTCTCCTTGATGGACGCTGCTGTTTAAAGAGTAAAATGCGGAGTGCTTTGTGTTATGAAAGTACAATATTCAATTAGGTTAGACACAGATATATAAAAGTACACTGTAAAATGCATAGCTGCCAAAATATTACTTATAAAGTATATTTGCAATAACACCTGCACTGTAGACATTATTTTTTCAAACTTTGTAAACATCTAGCACCATGCAAAAAATGAGATATTTCTACAAGTGAGGAGAAATGGTATAATTCCAAGAAAGCTATTTGTTTAGTAGTTAATAAGTAGCATGACCACAGTGGAGTACCTATCCTTGTTTTCTTTTTCATCCCTACCATTAATTAGTGAAACTAGTTACATTAATTAAACTGTACATTTAGCAAACAGCGCAACACTAAACAAGAAAGAATCTCTATAAATTAAATGAATGACGTGACTTACCTTAACAGAGCAGCAAATAGCACAAGGCAGATGTTTCCGGCATTCTTCAACGAAAAATTGCAATCCAAAAATTACATTACTGAAGAGAATGCACTTCTTTAATCAACAGAAAAGATAAAGCTCGTAATTGATTCATACGATTTATGGTGGAGGTAAAGGGTTCTTGCTAATTTGACAATCCTATAATCTTCAACCTTTTCGCGGCATTCGAACTGTGAGAAATAATAATAAACTTTTGCTTCCTCAAAATCCTCCAATGACAAATTTTAAAGTTAATTTCATCTAGTTCTCGTTGAAAGAGACACAAATTGAACTTATCAAACCCATTTTTCCAACGTTTTGTCGAATACAGTTAAATACTTTTGACGACCTCATGGAGGTAATGAATTCTATTCATACGTTTAAGGAATATAAAGCACTGAAGATGTTAAAGGTATTCGTCAAAAGTATTTGAAGAACAAAGCCAGTGAGAGATTAAAGATGAAGTAGTGAACAGGATGTAGAACCGACAGAGTTTCTAGTTATAAAGGACATAACAAATTTGGAATTCTGAAGCAAGGGAAGATCACCACATTAAGCATATCACGGGAAACCTGCATTGTAGGTGTATACAGATACAAAGTGGGAAGGTTTAGACACAAATTTAAGAAAAGACTATTGAGTGCAAAATAATTTCTTATTCGAAGTAGAATGCACAGAACTTGCTTCCAATAATTTAGTTTTTTTACGGAGATTGCAAGAGAGGCAAAAAAGATAATTTGAAACTTCTTCAACCGGCCCAAATATTAAGTCAAAATAAGACTTAAATAAGTGGTGGAAAGCATGAGACAAGTAACGATTTTTAAAGACATGATAGGTGTATTCATTGTTCAATTTCTAAAAAGCAAAAGTACTACGTTCTCTGCTAGCACATTAAAGAGATAAAAAGTTATATGGACCTGATGATGTTAAAAGAAAAAATAAACACCCACTATATACTGAATAACACTAAAATTTTATAACTTGTAATATCAAATGCAAATTCATGAAATCAAGCAGCAGAACGGTTTTAAACATTCTAATGTTTTCTTTGACAGCTAATGTTGAGAAAAACATCAGAAGATGCACACCCACACTGGCTTTAAAAAGAAGCAAAACGTACTAAAGTAACTTGTAAACAATAATAAAATTTTAAGAAAAGAAACTGGGAATTCTTGATTAAGGTCGAGAGAAGGACAATGTAAATACTTATGGTGTTATAAGTATGTTCTTATGTGTGTCTTTTTGATAATTTGTAGCGTTGCTTACGATGATTTATTTCAATATAAGATTAATTCCATTGAAACTCTTCGAGAAAAATTTAAACTTTTCAGCTAAAGGTAAAAAAAAGTAAATACTGAAAACCGTTGTCACTTTTTCCTCTTCTTGCTGCTCCAACCAGTAAAGACCTCAGGCAAAGGGAACACAAAATGTCAGTACCCCATGAGTGTTATCTGGGTCGAGCGGAAGTAATATCATAACGAAATATTTATCCAGCTTGCTTTTAAACTTAACAGAAACCCTTTACATCTGTGTCTGTAACCTCGTTGACCACAGTAACAAAAAACAAGGTCACAGCCATTTTCTCTTCTTTCGAAATATGGTTATCTGGAAATACGGACGACGTGACTATGCACGAATAAAATATGGAGGACAATAGCAAAGAGTGTATGTTACAGCTATTTCCTTGTGTCTATTGATATCAACATGAACCATAACAGAATATTAGCTAGGTAATTTGATCCATAGTGCTTCAGAAGGTCTTCTGTCTATATTGTCTGAATTCATTTGTGAAAGTCGAAATACAAAGACTGAAAGAAAAGGTGAACTTATCTAAGCCCTGTTTTCTGCGGATCCACGCCCGCTTTGGATACTGGTTGAGGTAAGACCCCCTCAATCAAGAGCCCAGGTAGTCATGTTATTTACCATATTTGACAGTGTTTCTTAATAGGCTACCCATAAATGCAAATTAGAGACAATGGTTCATCCTACAGAACACTCTTCATCATTATTCTGCGTCAACACCGCCGGGTACACCGTAAATAGCTTCTTAACGGTGACGCTGAGTGAGGCAGTGAAAAATAGTTAAACAATGCAACTTGAAAAAAAAACGGAGAAGAAAGAGTAAACGCTTTGAAATCCTTCTTCTCTTTTTTGGATTTCTTGTGGCTTTCTAAACCACTGTTGATCATATTTTCAAAGCACTTTTTGTTATGATTGATGTAATTTTCAGTTGCAATAAGGAAACAGCTGTAACGTACACTCTTGGCCACTGTGGCCACCAGATGACGGACACAGATGTGCAAATGTCCTGTTAAGAACAAAATACAAGTTTGATAAATAGTTCATTGTGAGATCACTTCCGCCCAATTAATATAAATGTCCTCAACGATTTGAACTTTCACTATACTTTTGACACCTTCAGTTTTCAGGCTGTTGAAACTGCAGGAAGAAGAAGTGAAAATGGTTTGAGCATTTTACTATTTTGTTTTCCTTTGATCTTTCTTTGAAAGTTTGTATTCTGTCTTTATGATAAAATAAATGTTACCTTAAATTACATTTTTTTCAAGTATCACCTCAAATTAGAATAATAACTTTTAATACATTTTACTCAAGAGTATCTAAGTTGTCCCCTTCTCGACCCACTTGTGTATTATAAGTCTCTGCTCATGAACAGTGAGCATTGGTTGAAAGTCAGTTAAGTGTACTTTAGCTATTTTTTTAACTCAGCATGAGCATGAGGCTTCTAATGCTCTTTTCAACACTAGGTATATGATAGTTTAGCTATTATATCTAATTACTTCTCCAACATTATTTGAATTTAGGCGTACCTTAAGCTTCCTTGACTATTTTAGTGTATCGCATTGTCTATTTTCTTTACCTTTCTTGCAATGAACCAGAATTTCTTCTGTTGTGAGGAGATATTTCTCTTGCTAACATATCGTGTGCATCGTACAGCACAAAGTTATATTTCCGATACGTAACATATAGAAAGGGAAATCATGTGATATTGGTTTGATGTACAAGATGTCTTCTTTCTATTCTAGGTTCCCGTACGTTGATTTAAGATGTCTGTACAATTCCTCTTTCAAGCACCATTGCTCAAACCACTATTACTGTTCAAATCGAGTTTTATGCGGCCAAATTCTAGAACTAGTCTATAATCCAGATTGTCGTTATGAGGTGCTTCCTTGAGAACATCTCTACTCGTCTTACACTCTGGTGGCATGAGTTGTTGAGCTCTCTCCAGGCGTGTAGGGTGCGTAACGTACCTAGGAGTGTACCTAATGCAAGCCATGGCGTTATATGGCTGCATACCATAAAAGTTGAAGACAATCGTCATGTTGAACGCTCTGTCTATTACAAAATTAAGGAAGTGATTCAGCCTTTGAAATTGTTGTTAATATGCTATTATTTGAAAAGACAAAGATATAAAAAACATGTCGATAAGATCTTGATTCCCGCTAGCAATCCCAGTTGTTAAGAGAAGCATGTAAGTAGGCCAGCAAAAGATCATCAGTTAAGTTGACTTTTATCTCTTGCCTCCTTTGTAGTCCTGAGCTAATTTATTAGAGCAAGCCTTCTGATGTTTTTAAAAGTAGCGACTTTATCAGATGTTTAACTGGGACTGTATAGTTCAAGGTGTGTACTAACACTCCTGCAGTTAGCATTGACAGAAGGAAACAACTTGGTCCAAATTTTGACTATCATGTTGACAGGGTGTACCGCGCATACCTAGAACACCCAGACAATACACCACGGGTTCTTTTTCTTTCCTGGCAGTTTTGCTCTTGATAATTTTTAATCCCCCTAAATACTTTCCGTCAGTAATTTTGTGATCTGTAATGCACGATGGTCTTTAAATAATTTGATGATAAAGTGATATACAACAAAACTACACTGCAGTACAAACTAGCATCGAAACTTACTCTGTCATTTATAGATACACTTCAGTGATACACGTCAAGACGTTGTTTAATATCGGTAATAATGTAGAGTGTACATGTGTTAAATCCAGAAACTTGTTTTGGTAGGAAACCAATAACCTATGCAGCGTTAACCACGGAGGTGAAAAATTTGCTTCTGGATCACTTCTATGATCTAAAATTTTAATTGTGCAAGTCAAAAAATATTTCAAAAATGGGTAAATGAGTAGTGTTTACATGTTAAATCCAGAAAAGTGTTATTTTGTAGGAACCAGATCTGTAGCTTAAAATACTTTGGTCAACGACAAAATAAACGTTTGAAATTTGACGTTCGAAATTTTGAGGAAATTCATTATGTACGCTTTTTTTCTCGCAGCTGACATGCCTTGAAAATATTTGAATTTTATAGGGTTTTTAAGCAAGCAATAATCTGATGAGACAATACTATAGTCTGAGATTTCCTTTTTTCCATTGTTAATTAAAGAAATGTGTTCTCTTCAGTAATGTAATTGTCGCATTTGATATTTCCGTTCAAGAATGCCGTAAACATCTGCCTTCTGGTATTTGCTGCTCTATCAAGGTCAGTTATGCCTTTTATTTAGTTTATAGAGTTTCTTTGTTATTGAGTTCTTTGCGGATTCCAAACCGTACAAGTTAATCAATGTTACGTTGGTAGGAATAAAAAGATAGAGACAGTTTTGGTATCATGCTATGTATTTTAACAAAACAAGTTTTGTACATTTACTCCTTATTAATGGAAGTATATCTTGGTCTACATCGCTGCTAGATTTTCACAAAGTCAAAACAAATAATGTCTGTAAAGTTCTGTTTACATGGCAATAAATTTTAACAAAGCTTTAAACTTATATCTGTATCTCAACTTAAAGAACTTTGCATTATTGAAACACGATATTTACTTTTAATCTTCTTTAACAGCTGTGTCCTTCAAGGAGAATGCTTCAAAAGTTCTTATGATGAGCCCTTCTCATTTAAATGCCAAAACGGTAAGCTTAAATTTAGAGATGATATTCAAAAGTTGCACTAATTAGTGCTGGATTACTATATTTACGCAGTGTGTCCATGGGAATCCTTTAGAGATACCTTTGTACTAAATTCGAAATCACTACGTCATTGATTTTTGAAGTGTATTAGTTATGACCGCCCAAGTATGAGTCCCTTAAACGTTCATAAAGGTGGGGCTTGAAATCGTTTGTACTAATTAAAATTATTCCCAGAATCTGTTAGTTTTTGTTGCGAGCTGATTTCAACGAAATGTGTTGGCCCGCATATCCTCTAGACGATCGTCATAAAAATTCGCGATAAGCTTTTTTAAAAAATTTTGCTATCAGATTGCTTCTGAAATCTAATTGGCTCATATTTAGACGCAAACCAAAAAGTTAAAATAATTTTAACTTGTCATCGTGAGCTTATTGCTCGCCCAAATATAAGCCAATTAAATACCAAACGCAACCCAATGACAATGGTCAAAAAACCGTCAAGTAGAGACTGGATATGAAACACATTTCTAAGTTGTTCTCGACTGCCTCGCTTGCAAGGCTTGGAGAAATTTATGCAAACATAAGCTTACAAACCCGCGGATTGTAATTAAAGTTGGATCATTTCGTAAATTACGTTGAAATTAAAGTACATTAGTTTGCAACACAAACAATTTTAGATAGCATACTTTACTAATTTTGTTGTAGGACATAGCCTGGCTTGGACACGCTCCATTCATAATAATTACTATGATGATAGAGAGTTTGAGTTCCAGTGTGCCCCCGGTTCAATATCAACAACATGCCAATGGAGTTCGTATATCAATGAGTTTGATCAACCGGTAAACTACAATTGTTCCAAAAATGGTGCAGTCACGGGACTTGAAAGCTATCATTCAAACTACTACGAAGACAGGAGATGGAAGATTCGTTGTTGCATACTGGAAGGAGCCAAAAGAGTGAATTGCAAGATGACTGATTATTTAAATTGGTATGACGGGCCAATAGAATACTCAGTTCCTAAAGGACATATAATAGCTGGTGTTAACAGTGAGCATCAAAATTATTATGAGTAAGTACCAAGAGAAAAACATCGATTTTGATCTTTGATCTTCTAATACTCCAGGCATTATTAATACAACTTTTACAACATATGCTACAACAACCACCACTCCTAATGCTAACAGTACTCGCCCCCTTGTTGATCCTCCTACTCTACCTACTACTACTACTGCTACTACTACCAATATTGCCATTACCTTTACCATAACCATTACCATAATCACTACCATTACCATTACCATTACCATTACCGTTACCTTTACCTTTAAGTTTCCCTTTACCATTATCACTACTAGTACCAGTACCAGTACCATTACTATTACTATTACTATTACTATTACTATTACTATTACTATTACTACTACTATTACTATTACTATTACTATTGCTATTGCTATTGCTATTGCTATTGCTATTGCCATAGTGTATGAGTATCACCATTGCAATAACAAACACTTATTGGGTATTTTGCTTAGGAAATATACAATGAAATATACATCTACAGCTAATGAAATTTTAGGAAAAGTAATTGTAATTCTCAGAAACATTGCGTTATTTTAGTTTGTTTTCCCCTTGCAAAAGTAGTCAAAATGAAGTTATTTGTAAAGTGATATTTGAAATTGTATTTTAACGTCATAAAGAAATAAATTGTGTTTACACTACTACTACTGATCGAAATACGTCACTTACGTAATGTTTTTTGATTTGATCCTTTACATCTATTCCAGGGACAGAAGATGGCGGTTTAATGTTTGTCGATTTGAAGAGGTTTAAAAGACTAAATACTGTCGACAGCTGGAGGTGCATGGTTAACAGGGAGAGAAATTACATTGAAAGAGCCTTTGTTTCTGATTCTGCAGACGTAGTTACGATTTTGATAATGCTTGTTTGTTTTACTAAGGATTTACGTTTACCGCAACCGTTGCGGCTTCTTCGTTATTCCTGTCCTGAATCTTTGATAAAAGTGTTAATTGTTAATGAGAAGACATTTTCCTTTATTGCTAGTGTCCAAGAACAGTCATTGACAATTTCAGAAGCCAGTCATGTATTACATATTAAGCAAATTATTGTGCAGTATTCAGAAATGGTTCAACGTCATAATAGTTTATTTTGAAATAGTTTGAAGATTGTAATGAAAAGCATGTGTCGTGATTTTTTTGTTTTTCGGCTCCTGAATAAATTTGCAGGCAATGAAATACTGTCCAGATTGATGTGTCTACATCATAACCCATTCCGTCTGCTTGATAGTTTCTACTTAGTTCAACCTTGTTTAAAGTTTCAACTTTGATCTTGACCAAAGTCAATAACACCTGCCATCTCACCTTTAAAATCTTAATGGTAGTCAGTACTAGCTTCGTCCTTTCTTGGCATTAGCATATCTAACCTTTCAGTATATCTACCATCCAAAGGCTTAAATTTATATTTTTCCTTCCACTAGAGGCCCCGTACAGTTTATATCCAACACAAGAACAGATAAAACACACTTGTAGAATAAATATTAGTAACTTAATGATCCTTCTCATCCCAATAACCCAACTCTTTGTTATCTGTTGCATCGAATTACGTATCACCGACTGGGAAATAGCAACAAAGGTTCTTCCTTCATAATCAAAATGCCTCAACTTGTTTACAAATGAAGAGCAAAAGACCTGTTATCACAATTAGTATGGTATTTGGTCTTGCATCCCCTACTGCGGAGATAAGGAATGGATGTTCACATTCGCCAAACTATTACATCTTTGATATTAGCAAGTTCAGTAAAAATAGCCTCTACTCATCATTTTTTTCCAGACCAACATAATAGATAGAGTCTTTCCTTCTTTCCGTTCTTATAGTACATCCTCACTATAACAGACTTACTTACAGAGCCGGTGAATTTTTAACGCACAGTATTAATCTCCGTGTTTGTTTGAGAGCAATGAAATTATGTTCATTATGTCTCTGGAGTTTTCAATGAAGAGTTTTCAAAACTCCTTCAACGCTCGTTTGTAAGGCCAGCATAGAAGGAAATGGTGATTTGGCCGTTAAGTCACCCGACGTCATAGTTTTTTTGGATGTCACTTTTCCAATTTCAGTGATCCCGATAGAATACGCACGAATTTCTAAAACATTCACAACACATAGCTGAAGAATGAAGTCAATTCATAAAGCAATCGCAACTGGCAATATTTTTTGCAGTTTTATTTCTAAAGTACGTACCTGTAAACAATCTAGAGCAAGAGACTTATATGCAGGCTCTATTGAAGAGCAAGGAAGACATTTTTCTAGATCTAAGTGTGATCCCAGTTAAATGCTGTAACAATAATGAAGTTGAGGAGCGATAAATTCTCCGTCTACCATAAACTTGGATTTACGACACTGCGCTAAAAACATACTTAAAAGCTTTCTTCGTCTGGCTACATTAAAACAAGAAAGCCAGTACTCTGTAGGAAGAAAGTTTTCCTTTTTCACTTGGATTCTTCCAATAATGCTTTGTCTCTTCGTCTTCTCTTTGTTCTTTTCCTTTCTTGTTTATGATTGGCTAGTTCGTAACATGTTTAGTATAAAAAGATTACCATGTATTTATACTTTTCTTTCTAACGATTCATTCACTGAAGAGTGTCAGACGCAAAATGCTTTTAAGTATGTATTTAGTGCAGTGTCGCAGATTGTTCATATAAAAGAACCAGGCTGCTAATCTTCAGAGAGAGAGACATGATTTTAAGAAGAAACGTGTAGTAAGACGTTGCAATGAAAGCAATTGACACCTTCAGAGAGATTATTAGATAAGGCATTATTAAAGAAGTATTAGTATTTTAGTACAATGCATAATAAAAAGAGAGAAACAAGTGAAAAGGTGTACAAACATTAACTAGTAATTAAAAAGGTAGTTAATGTTGAGTACCCCAAAGAGGAACTTAGTGATAGCAACGGAAACTAAAAATGGCAATAAAGGTATAGTGTTTTGTTTGTTCTAGGTATAGCATAGCAGGAACGTAATTTAAGGGAAAGAATATAAGTTATTTAATTTCGTCAAAAGAACTGTGAGCTGCCGATGACTGTAAATGCTCCACGATGCCGGGAAAAGAAGGGCTAAATAACTTTTTCCTTGTCACGGAGAAGTACCAAAATGTTCAGAGGCTCTCTTATGCCAGTGGCTATAAGTTTGCGTTGCAGTTGCGTTGTGTTGCAGCCTTGCAGTTTCTACAAGTGAATTAGTAAACAATATGCGACCTCATTTATTTTGGTATACTATACTTAAAACGAAAAAAGTCTTAATGGGGAAAACTGGCTGGCAAGCGAAACAAACTGTAACATGTGGAAAACATGATGACGAAGTTAACAATACTGTGACTACCACCATATCTTTAATGGACTATCGTCATTTGAAATCTGTGACAGTCTTTGCCAAAATGCTTTTCAGCTAACAGATGTAGCGCAGTGAGTTCAGAATAGATAATTAGAAACACTGCCTGTCACATGAAGATTTCATGAGATGTCCAGTGTACTTAGGAAAGGTCATTGTTGTGTAACGATCAACGAGTCTAAGAACTTTTTTAGGAGTTGCTGTGCATCATTTTTACTTTATTTGAGTTCTATTCCTTTACAACGGATGCTCGAGGTCAAAACAATCTGGCTGCATTACATCATTATGTCTTGCTGAGTATGCAAAATTATCGCTATATGTTAATGATTGTCCTAAATGATCACCTTTAAGCACCACCAACATAAATACATTTTACGATATTTACTGGGCTTTTGGATCCATTCGTGTTTGCAAATAATGTCAAAACTACTTGTCGTGTCCTTAGCCACGAAATGTTGAAAATTTTCATGTTTCAGACAACAATTTTTTATGCCTGCATAGCAAGCAAATCACGATACTTTGTATCTGCATGGTATCCTTTTGCCATTGCTTAAACCTTAAATACTAATCTAGTTGTATTTACTCTTGTCGTAACTGATGCAAATATACCTATTCCATGAAATATGTACAGCTCATCAAATACTTGACTGTCCATTAACCTTGTGACTAATATATTGAATTGATGATTCAATGTAAATCCCAATAATATCACTTGCTTGTGGACGTCTGGGTAAGAAAAACAAAATCAACGACCGTGTAATAAGCATTCTATCTAATTTAGATTCTGAAGTATTTGCATTGCAACCTTGATCGGAAGGAGCACAACATGTATTTTCTCAGCCTGCATAATTACCTGTCGTCTAATGTAACTACTACTTTTGCGGCTTTGCTGTAAACATTCTTAGGTAGTTTTGATTATTGACACTTTGAGAACAAAAAGATGTCTTCTTTTTATTTGCAAAATTCCTATTGCTATGGGGGTGTTTTAAACTTTATCTCCTGTTTTGATGGCCAGCTCATCGTCTATTAAAGACCCTTGCTAGTCTTACAAACAACCATTGAAGGAGTTCTACCCAAAAAACCAAACAGCCTAATGAGCTTAATTTACTTGTTTGAAAATAAACATAAGGATTAAATTTAGGGGCTCTGCAAAAAAGACTATAAAAGTTATAATATAGTATCGACATAGAAAGAAAGGAAAACTGCAAGAGTAAAATCTGGAAAAGCAAATATATCTAAAACACTTTCCTAAAACTCCTCCATATAGGACAAAGCTAGTACTGAATGTCCTTTTCAGGTTTAGAAAAGTTTGCCAAATAGAAACTACCAAACAGATGAAATACACTGTGATGTAGACGTATTACGACGGGCTTGCATGTAGAGACAATTTATCACAGTAGACTTCATTGCTCTATACAAGCACCATCAATGTATCAAAATTAGGTTAACATCGTCATAAAAAATATACAATAAATAAAGTCTACCACATGGAAATAACTGATGGCAACAAAAAATAACACCAGTCAACTTCTTTGTGGACAATATGAAAACACCTTATTAGAATTTAAAATTGTCAATGAAACAAGTTTTCAAGCTAGCATAGATAAGGGAGGAAGTTTTTGTTTTTTTGCAAGTTTTTCATAATTTTTGGCCATACAGGAAATAGGAGATAACAACTTGAAACCAACAAACTATATCAATCCTGGATCTACTTAATCCCGTAAATACAATGTAATCTACACTTCCATTACATTCCAGTACCAGGCGTACAAAGTCCATGTTAAGTGCATCTCCATTATCTGAACTTTCATTATCCGTTTTGATAGGTTGATTCAATGTAGCAATTCACTGGATGTACTGCAAATAACTGCTGGATTTGAAACAGAAATTAATCTAAATTATCAGAGGAATCAAGCAAATATAACGCACTTTATGAAGATCTTGCAGAAAATTATAATGCCCACTTCATTAATTTGAGTATGAGTTTAATTGGAGTTTAGTTTATTTGTGATATGTTGAAACGTCGTAAGGTTGATCATCATGTTACGTAAAATGATTGGCTGTATAATAAGACCTTCTTATATTTTATTTTGTCGACAAAGCAAGGACTGGACTGATCCTAAGGTTTTATGTTGGTAATTATTTTTGTCAAGATCATTTGTTACTAAGAGTTATGGCACACTGTAATTGGTTTGGATATACCGTATTGACCAGCATGATTGGTTTCTTGATGGTGCCTTTCAGCGTTAATTTCAGCCTTCTCGCTATACAATTAGTTCTTCTTCTGTGTTCATAGTCCCACAGCAACTTCTTCCCATTGTTCTCGAGCACTTTTCTACGTTCCCAGTTCACTTCACACCACTTGGTTTCTTTGGGTAACAGTCCATTCTCCATTGCCTATTTTACTGCAAGAACCTTCAGCACATTGTTGTGTTGCTTGGTGTACTCCGTTCCTGCCAGCATCTTGCATCCAGCCAATAGATGTTGAACAGTTTCTTTTTGCTCTCTGCACAGTCGGTACTTGTTGTCATCAATAACCCTCTCATCTTATTCCAAGCGCTTGTGTCAATCATTTGTTCTCGTATTGCGAATATTGACGCTGTTTTCCTGGTGTCTGTGTTGCACTTAAACCATGCATAATCATCCTCTTTGTACTGTCTAAGTATTTCACTTTGTAATTCCTTGCCTTCTAAGCTACTATGTTTGTTTCTCTTCTGTCCATTGTTCAATACCTTTTTCAGCTGTTTCTATCCTGATTTCCATTCTGTAATGTGTTCCTTACCAATCATTATCGTCCCCTCCTTGAATGATACCACCACATTTCCAAATTGAATACATTCATACAATATCCATTTACATTTATTACTCGCCCGTTTACAGCTTTTGTCAAATTTTGGTCGTTTAAAATGAGTCCACCCAGATGGTCCAACCTCTTACTGGTCTCTTTCTTTACTCTGTCCATCACTCGCTTTACGTCAATTTTGTCTGCTTTTTTTGATATGTTGAAACGTAAAATGATTAGTTATGTAATAAGATCTTCTTATTTTCTGTTTTGTTGACGTGATAATGATTGTACTGAGCCTGAGCTTTTGTGTTGGTAACATTTTTTGACGTGATCATTTATGGCAAACATAATTTATTTGGATATGCCTACCTGTACGTGAGTATCCAAAAGTATGCATTAATATTTGCAGTGCAAATTATTTGGAGTTGCAACTTTATGAGAACACTTTAAAAACGTGTACTTGGACAGTGATAAGTTGCTTCACAAAAAGTCTTGGAACTCATGGAGAAAATTTTGTATTACAGCATTGCATTAATTAAAGCAACATATGAGTATCACTTTTAAATTCAAGCTTAGATGTTGGGCATCTAATAATAAATTGTTTATCATAAGAACTTTTGAAGCTTTCTCCTTGTTGGACGTAGCTGTTTCAAAAATTAATCGTAAAGAATTATATATTAATAATACAAACTTAGTTAAGTTCTTATAGAGATATAAGTTTAAATACGTTTTGTCAAAATTTGTTGATAGGTAGATAGTACCTATGAAGTAACCTTTTGCAAAACACTGCATTGTAGGAAAGGCCGTACATTGCAAGGGCAAGGAGACAGTTGCTTCTCACAAATTTTTGAAGTAATGTCTTTTACGGAAACGTGCAGAAGTTATGGAGATATTCAAACTTTTGAAACGTAGAAACAGCCGGAAGATGAACCCTAAACAGATAAAACGAACTTTTAGATAGTCTTGAATGTTTTCTAGAGAAGCCATAAACTGGAAACCATGTTTTAGCTTGATGCTCGGCAAGATTCTACCTAGCAATCAACAAAATCCTCATTATCTTCTTGACCACACTCATCAGCAGTTTTTCTTGTGAAAGATCACTTTTAGGACTTCGGCGTCTTTGAACTGGAGTATCAATGTCAATGACTGGCTTAGTAATGCTCACAATTCACAGGGGGAGCGAATTCATGCCTTCTCCTTATGAAGTTTGTGAAAGCTAACTGGCGAGTGATGACTGAATGAATAAATGGCTCCTTGTGTATATTTACATTTTGGGTTGGATTCGAAGGTGAAATTACAATTTTCCTGGATGTTCTGTTCTGTAAATTTTGGCTGCGTTCAGCTTTCAGTTAACTTTGGAAATCTGGTAGTTAGATGAATGAATGATGTGCAACCAGGTTAAGCTATATCTACGGGTAGCTTGTGCTATGTAAATGTGAAAAGGGACTATTCTTTCTAACATAGAATACGATTGATGAAGTGAGCAAGGCTAATGTAAAGGATGACTATCGCACATCTTATTGAAACCTGCAAACCTTTTTGAATAGCTGTGCTACAATCATTGCCAAAATTCTTAGTCACCATTGTGACTTTTTCATACTTTCAATATTTAACTTCGTAAAGAGACAAGGGTATTACTTTCAGTTAAAGAGTAACTTTGAGCTTTTGAATTAGTAGGTTTATCAAGGAAGTTTGGGAGCGATTGTAGGAGTTCCAGGCAGAAGAAAAAAAGGCAGATAGAGAAAGCAGTGGGAGGACAACATCCTAGAGTGGACAGGCCTGGCCTTGACTGACGCAATGAGGAGAGCAGAAAACAGAATGGATTGGAGGGAAGTGGTTGACAAGACAGCAACGATACCCCTACGGTCGACCAGACTACGGCAATAAATGAATGAATAAATGAATGAATGCAAGAGTCAATACAGTAAATTTTAGTTTGCATGCTTTCTGTGATATGTCTAGTCAAATTCAAGGCTGTATTAATAATAACAGTGTAATTCACGAGATCAGAATTCTTTTGAATAGTGTCTTCTTGGGAAATAAAAACATTTTTCCGACAGGCCACCGTATCCCACTGAAAATTTCCTGTGTACGGCTATCATTGTAAACATTACTTGTTTTGACTATGTAAACATCTAGCAACGATGTAGATCAAGAGTTATTTCCATGAATAAGAAAGAAGGGTACAAAACTTGGAAAACTTGTTTTGGTAACATGTATGACATGACACCAAAACTGTCTCCATCTTTTGTATTCCTTCCCTACCAGTGTAACATTGATTAATCTTTACAACTTGCAATCAGCAAAAAGCTAAATGACAAGGAATACCTATACCCAAAATGAAAGAATTGGCTTATCCTAATAGAGCAGTAAATACCAGAAGGTAGCTGTTTACGGTAATCTTCGAAGGAAATATGAAATGTAACAATTACGATACGGAAATGAATGCATTCCTTTAATCAAGAATGTAAAAAAGAAACCGTAAAGCCTATCATTTTTGAAAGGTTCATCATGATGGAAGTAAAGGATTCTTGTTAACTTAACAGTCCTATGAGGGTAAACCTTATTACCGTACCGAAACTGTGAGCAACCAATGTAAAAGTTGCTTTCCTCCAAATTTTTGAAGGTAAATGATAAATATCTTGCATTAAGACATTTTACCAAGCAATTCAAATGGTAAATCATAGAAGTGAAACAGGACAAAATTTTTTGTCTCCTATAACATTTAATTACTGTCGACAAATATCAGAGTAAACGTCGTTGCAAATTTTTATTACAATATATTTTCATTCTGGAAACCAGGTTCAAAACATGTGCCTTACAGATCACTAATCAAATATTGTCCACCAAATATATTTTGGAATTTAATGGTGTGGAAGATTTACGAGATCAAAATTCCAAAAAAAGAGGAAAAAGTTCGGTTAATAAAAATCGGTGAAACTTCAAATGAAATAGCTAATTTCAAAATGGGTTGAAGACGTGCTCTAATAATTAAGCTTCGGACTAAAAAGAAGGTCAGAAATGAAATTAAAATTAATTGCTGATCTTTCACCGACCAATTCACATCTTTCCTGGCAAAAGGAGATGCTAGAGATAATAGGGAAATGTTTTCCTTCGTTTTTTTGCTTTCGTGTAATGTTATATCGACAGCAGTTACGATGGATGCATTTATTCCTCGATCTTTTACTAGACAAACCGATGAGCATGACAATTTTCTTTCGACTTGTATGGTATGCAATATAATACCATGGCCCCCCAAAAAGCTTTTAAAAAACTGGACCATAAGACCTGTAGAGATGCTCTCTAGGACGATCTGGGCAAATATCTTAAAGAAGCAAACAGTAACCCAAAAAGGAAGTAAGACGTGCGTAGGGCACAACATAAATAAACCAACGTCATCAGGCATTCCTGGCAATCGGTTCCTTATACAAAAGGTATATGAATACCGAGAATTTCAAGCATGTAAATGTTAAATGCCTTCTTCTTATTATCCTTTTTTAAGTCACTGAGACAGGTCAGACGTGTGTGACTGACATCAATTTTTTCCACTGTATGCAAAAACAAACCGTCTACAATATGTAAACTACAAAAACAACTGGGAATGAGCAAAGACAAGGATAGCTACAACTCCTAGTACTTCTACTGTTGAAAAGAGCATTAAAAATTACAGACCAAAACAGTCTTGAGTAAAGAGCAAAAATGTAGTTTATTACTTTCAAAGTAATCCGGAAGATACTGATCAATCGTTCAGGCTTTTATACACTTGAAGTGTTCGACACTACAG
This sequence comes from Chironex yamaguchii, assembly GCA_024741275.1. NCBI lineage: Eukaryota > Metazoa > Cnidaria > Cubozoa > Chirodropida > Chirodropidae > Chironex > Chironex yamaguchii. Next base: position 17,461 of record JANTCA010054038.1, read on the forward strand.
GAAAATATGATGTGGCTTCTATTTCATATTCTCTTTGTTCGCAATGTTCGAGTCTGCAGTAGCATAAGTTTTGCAGCTTAAAAACTGCAGCGATGACAAAATTAACTTAGAATTCTT
>JANTCA010054049.1:0-17577 GCA_024741275.1 Chironex yamaguchii
TAATAGTAGTACTAACATACATGATAATCAAAATTGAAATGGCAATCATTTAACCATTTCCATGTTAAGAACACACTTGTTTCCGATCTTGACATTACTTTTAATAACAGTAAAAAATGAAGGTATTAAAAGGAATGTCAAGATCAGGAACAGGTGTTTTAATATGGAAATGATCATTGTTTCAATTCTGGTTATCAAGTTTATCATTAGACTGTGTTTTACACCTGGTGTTGTAGTAACATACATATGTAATAACTACTATGTTATTTTCCCCCAATGAAAATCTTGGCTGCATCTCTATAAATGGTAAAGTAAAATTTACTGCCAAACTACATGTATGTCTGGCCATTTGCAAATGCATGATCATGATTGACATTATTTCTGGTTTGGATATAGAAAGAATGGACCCACAATCCCTAAGCCATTCAATGCTTTTGGGAATCCAAATCTGAACCTTGTTGCCAACAGAATGATAATGGAGGCAATGGTTAATTATATCAAGGCAACAAAGAGGCTCGACTGAAGAGCATTTCATAAGTAAGCAGCACCCCTTTCCCAACCTTAATTATTTTTGTAGATAATTTCTGTCTCGCATCTGGTGTTATGTAATATCTCTGAAATTTTTTATTAAATCGGTGCTGGTCAATACCTAGCACCAAAATTTTTCCAAATCCTTCATATTCGCTGATGTTATTGCCTGACATCAAGTGTGAGATAGTCATTAAAATTGTCATTAATTTATTCTTTTTTGTCTTCGGGGGTTTTTTGTTGATTGTTTTGATTTTGTTTCTTGACAAACTGTAACTTATAAATTGTAAGTACCTTTCATGGTGGGAACTTCGATGACCTAGTGTCTATTCCCGCCATGATCGGCACAGTAGTTTTATTTTCTTTTTTGTGTGTTTTGTGCTTTTAATTGATAAATAACTAAAAAATGATTGACAGGCCACAAAAATTTGTTTTCTTTATTTGTTTGCAGAACAATGTTCTAAAAATCATGAGTAATTTTACTGCCCTCAGGTCAATCCTTTCTCCTAACTTCATTTGCTGGAAGTAATCCTCTAGAGTTTATGTTCTTAAGCCATGTAGTTTCTTTTCAAATAGGACTTCAATTTATGGTGGTAGTGATGTTTTGAAAATCAGGCTATGCCTATTACACCTTGGAACTTTTCAGGTGCATTAAGTATCCTTTAAACAACAGTCAAGTATGTATTACAGCCAGATTCATCAAAGAGAGCATGAATGTTTAGTGCACTAATTTTTAAAATGTAAATAATGTTTTCTAATTCCTCAATGCTAGGTGACATGTAAACCCATAAAATGTTCTTCTTAGAAAACAATATGACCCTTCCTCAGCAATGTAGAGTGTATAACTTGGACTTGTAAACTAAATGTTTAACTTAAATACCTTGTTTCAATGATTGCTGTTAGATTCCCTTAGATAACAAGTATGCTGATTTTTATGATTCATACATAGTTATGGTGTTTACACAAGATTATTCATTAATGTGACAAGCATGCTCAATGTTTGATTTTTACTTGTACCTGAAAGACAGGACACAGTATGTATTGGAGACCAAAATTGTGAAAGAGCATGGTTAGTGAACATGAAGATTGCATAACCTGTTGAATTGAAAGTTAACCCTGTTTCCGTTCAAGTAAAAAATTCCTGACACCCTTCCGATAAGAGAAATATACCTTGAGAATAAAGATAGGTACACATTTGCTAACAATTTATCTTAACCATGTCAAATTTAAATTTAGTTCAAACATAGGTGCCCATAGAATGTCAGGTTAACTTCAAATGATTTTTTTTGTCACTATGAATCAATATTTATTTAGAACCGATCAGAAAACATCAGTCTAGACGTAATGTATTACCTGTTATTGAAAGTAATTTTTTTGTTTTAGTTAAAGTTGGTGGCATGCGAGTAGGACAGCATCACACACACCATCCGGAACAGAAGCCGGCAGAGAGGGCAAAAGAGGAGGAAGAATTTCAGACAGAAAAGTATGCTATGTCATTTAATATTTTTAAAATTTTATCAATGTATGCCATATGATCATCACAAGACTGGTAACATTGATAAGTACTTTAAAAAAGCTAGACTCAAAATGGCTAAAGTCAGGAAAGTTTGTAGTTGGAAGATGTTTTTCCATACTCCTAGGTACTCTCTTGTCATCCCTCTTTGTCAGTCTCTGATTTAGTCAACCTGTCACCCACTCGCCATATCAGGTTGCCTTGCTAATACCTCTGACAGCCTTGCATCATTTTTTACACTTATAATGGCTTGCCTTTGCAGGTAAGGTGCCCTTGATATATACCTTGACAATTGATCTTTGCCTATTTGCAATATTGTGCTAAAAGCGTACTTAAAAGCTTTTTTAGTCTGACACTCTTCAGAGTATGAAACATCAGAAAGGAAAGTATATGTATATGTCAACATATGAAGAGTGTCAGACGAAAAATTCTTTTAAGTATGTTTTAGCACAATTTTCAAGGCGATTTTCAAGTTTTGTACCACAAAAAATTGTACAAATGATCTTGTGCATGTGATTATCATCAAACCAGAGTCTTATCTAGTGGCATATGTGACCTCTGTGATTTTCTAGCACTACATTTGTATTGTAACTGTGTTTTTTTGTTGGAGATCAACTGGTAAGGTTGATGTATTAGAGTCATATACATATGGTGGAATTTAATTAGGCAACATTTTAGGGGCAAGTGAATGAAGATTTAGGAGATTCAACTTAAAAAGTCATGAATTTGAACATCAGAATGGCCAATAAGTTTGGAGGAAACATGTTTATAGCAAGTGAAAAACACCATAGCTAAATATAGCCAGTAGTTTTGGTCCTCGTTGCCACATATCCAAGAAAAACTTATGTGAACTGATTTTTATAATCTATTCTTGATAGTGGAATGTTTTGTAGAGATAGAAATAGCTGCAATCATTGTTAAATAATGCTCATTAAATACTCAATTGCACATTACAGTTTGGAGTACCAGCAGTAATTAATTTTGAATTTACTGCACTCAGCACAATTTAACATGGACAAACCAAATGCCAATTTGACAAACAACAAGACAAACATGAAGACATTACTTTATTATCGTGTGCAAAGAACATAACGCAGTGCAGTACAGTGTTGTATTGCATAATACATTACAGTGAATATGCATATGCACATGTCCATCCATTTTTCAATTTATTCCTGCTCGTGCTTTTTCTACAATAAATATACATCTTCTTTTATAATTGATTCATCGTGTCATTTTTAGGCCACCAAGCCAGCAGGTTGTTGTTGCAGGCGTCGTTGCTAAAGGAGACAAAGATTTCCCACAAGAGGCAGTTAAAGTAGCTCATGAGAAGCCATTGCCAACCCATGAAAAGCCACCCAATAAGGGACCCAAGGCAGGGAGTGGTAGAGGACCTGATATGCGCATTCATCAACCAAGGGGATATAGCAACTAACATGTCAAAGTTTTATTTATTTTAGGAAACGCAATGTTACAAATTGAAGTTGAGATACAAATAAATTCTTGAATAAGACAGTGATGTAGCAAGTATTTGTTTTTTAAATTCTTGTTTTGCTTTAAATATCTTGATTGCAGTAAAAATGAAAAGAATGATACCCAGTAATGCTTCTGCGAGTGGTTATGATATTGTAATGATCATGTATGACAGTTTTTTATTGCTACAACTGACCTTACCAAGGCTTTTCGTCACCTTTATGCCTTATGCTTCAAACTCTTTATAGCAACGATGCAGTATCTTGTAAATTCTTTCAAAGTTTTGAAAAGTACACAGTCATTATATTCAAATACATCGTTATTAATACAATTTAATGCATATGCCAAGAGAGGCTCCTTTGAACTTATAGAACGGCAAGAAAGGTTGATAAATTCCACAAATACGAATAAGCTATGCACTTCATGGAAAGAGAATGTCGTAAAGAAAACGGAATCGGCATAACATTAATATCAAGGTAGTGTTATTTATTTCGCAGTAAAATTTAATAAAACGGCCAGAAAAGATTGAAAATAGGTGGAAATTGACCCCAGCAATTGATGCTATTTTCCTGTAAATGCGTATGATAAAGAGTTTTTCTTTAAAAAAGATATTAACATATTGTACTCTAGAGTACCGAGTAATCGTCCCCTCCCGATTATTAATTTTGTGAATGTTTTCTAACCACCCATTATTACAACCCCCCTATTATTAAACTTAGAGAATGTAAAAATCAGGAAATGATAATTTTTAGATAGAAGTACAAGGAAGAGTTTAAAAATGCGAATTGCATATGAATAGATTGGTTGTATTAAAAATCTAATTATCAATTTGTGCTTTCTATTTTCAATCCCACCCATTCCGCCAACCCCCCTTTTATTCCAACCCTCCTATTGTTTATTTTCAAGAAATTTTCCATGCCCGCCGATTATTACCCCTTCCCGATTATTGCGTATTCTAAAGTACATGATTGCATTAGTGAAGCAGAAGCTTTTTCTCATCGACTTTGTTTTGGTCTTTTGAGGATACCATTTGTAAACTGTATCTTGGTTGTATCAAAGTTTTCGTCAACTGGAGGTAATTTCTCAATGGATCATTGAGTTGATCTTCGAGGCATATCTTACAGAAGTATACTTTAATTTGTTGTAGGCATTGATCAGTGTTCGAAGTTACTGTTACTGTTCACTATGACTTCTACCCTACCATACGAAGATTCCAACTTAACTCTTGTAGAGCATAGGAGGACAGTGTAGTATGTGAATGCAAAACGAGGCTTTCGTGTACAGGCTCCTCCTGTTTCACATCTAATAATTTTCGTAGTGTCACAAGAATAAAGTCGAGAAAGCGCTTATTCAATACTTATAAAATCACTAGTTCATGCCCATGGTAGTATTAATGGTAGCGTCAATGGTTACTCGGAGTTTTCACAATCGTTTGTCGCAGTTCTCTGTTTCAGCTAGTCATTGATTTCTACATATGTCGTTCATTAATTCAAGATGTCAATTTACTTTCCTAGCTGCCATCCTGACATCTACATCTCATTTCACCAATGATTACCTCTATAGTCACAAGGTCCCCTACACTCCCATGTATTATCAGCTATAATCTATCCTTTATATATTATCTGTCCACCATACATTATTTATCTCAATGGAATATCTGTCATCAGCTCAAAGTTGGTAAACTTACACTGTTTCCTTCAACGATATCTGCTATGTTACCCTCTTAAGGCCAAAGCAGTGAGTGGTTCCAAGTCAAGACGGGAGCGGAAAGGCTGCATCATCTTACCACTACTATTTCTCATCGTGATCGACTGGCTTATGAGGGCCAAGAAATGCACCAAGGGGGTTGGTATGAGAGTTAACCCAGAGCCTCGAAGACAGCGACTTTGTAGATGACATTGCCCTTCTTGCCCAATCACACTTGCAAGAGAAAACCAACAGAGTGACTGAAACAGCACGGTCAGTTGGACTGAAGATCCATCCTTCCAAAAACCAAGATAATGAAAGCCAAGACAAAGTCCAGACAATCTGTGGTTCAAGATGGACAGGAGTTAGGGGAGGCGAAGGATTTCAAATACATGGGAGGCTACATATCTGCAGTCCAGCAAATAGAAAAAGAGGTCTCGGCAAGAATTGGCCTCGGCAAGAATTGGCCTCGTAGCACAGGCCTTCAAGAAGCTGAACATCGTCTGGAAATCAACTTCAATACACACAAAAACGAAACTCGTGTTTTACCGCTCCAACGTCAGATTGTTGCTCCTTTGTGCAAAAAGTTCGTAGGGAACCAGTTTGATGGAAAGAGCTGTGAACATAAATTGGATTTTGCAGGTCGTAACATGTCACGAGCGATTCTGCTAGCAGGGAGAATAGCAGAGGTAAGCGCTACAATGAAGTAAAAACAACAATGTAAGCAAACTAGTGTCATCTTTCAATTTGTGTCTCGATTTGCAATAAGCGATTACCGTCGGTTTTTACAGTCAATAAGTTACTTTACTTAAGAAGTGCGATTGTATGTTATTACAAGTTGTCAGATGTGACCGTAAATTTAGTTTTAAATGCTATTCATTAACCCATGCTTCAAGTATGGGATGTTGGACTCAACAAGAGAGCAGAGAAAAAGGGTCTAGAAAAAGGTCGAACGTCAGAACCTAGAGGGTTGTAAGATTTTATGGCACACCAAACGAGGAGCGAAATCGAGAAATTGACTCTTGTTAGACGAAAGTTATATTTTACTCAAGGCCAACGAAACCGGTGTACAGGACAGCTTATTACAGTAATACGAAGATGTAAGTTTACACCTTTTTGGACAGACTTAGAAATATGATTAGTATCACTCGTTGGTGTAGTCATTTAGACCAATTGAAAGAGTATAATTAGTTTCAAAATTAATAACGGACAGCATTCATAAGAATGAAGTTGAAAATATTGACACTGAGCCCAGAGGTATCCTCTCAATCCTGCTAGTAAATATCCAGTGGATAAGGTGAGACCTAATTCTACAGTCCCAAACCAGTTTTAACAAAATACAGCTGAAATTTTAAGCATTATTTTAGATACCTACACTTTTGACTCGATGAAATATGCAATAAGTCTTTAAAGTCAGGATGAATTATCCTTGTATGAACATTGTACGGCTAGGAACTAATCGATGGAATAAGATGGGCTTTTGTACTCCAGCTTTATGAATTTCACCTGATCTCACGTCGATTTTCATTAAATTCTGACAGTTTTGTCCCTCGACATTATCCTGATAAAGTCTACACTTTTCTCATTTTGTCGATTCTGACAACGAAAAACAATGCAAGATATCGCTGTTTTGAAATTATACACAAGCACATGCCACCAGTATACTACATACAACGAGAAACTTTTGCCGTACAAATCGAGTTCCTTGAAACGCAAAGTGGCTTCAACCTCGCTCTGATGTTAACTCTCCAGCTTTTCTTATACCTCATTGATCACAAATCACACCAACGGTAGCCTCGTTTTGAAATTGTACGTAAATTAGGAAGCCAATAGCTTAGGCAAACAGGTATTTACGCAAGTAATGTGGTACATAACTTCTTGGGTGACATTTGAAGTGATGATTACTATTATTAAAAGCAAGATGTAATTAAAAGTTCTATCATTGTAGTGCAACCTCACGGATAAACTTTTTATGTAAGGACAAGTATATTTTGAAGAAGAGTTAATTAAGAAAAGTATGTAAATGTCTTAATTCGAAAGGGTTTGTTTTTCAATTATTTGACCATCTTAAATGAGCTTACATATGATGGGACGACACATCAGTTAAAACCGAATTCCTTTTTGCACGTATTATCTAAGCATGGTTTTCTAAGATAAGAAGGCAAGTCGTTTTACTTTCGCTCGGACCCACTCCACTTTGTGTAGCTTATGTGCTCAATGCAGAGAGTAAACTAATAGTTTCATACTTTCTGAGAATATGATATGATAGTTTTGGTAGCGGCTAGGACCCCCTGAACACAGGAGTTACTTCCCGTGTGACAGAGAGAAAACATAGATGGAGTTTGATGAAATAAAGTAATGTCTATAAAGGACCTTATGCTTTTGAAGGAAGAAAATGGAAATGGAAAATTGATCTCAGGAGTGTAATTGCCTTTTTGTCAGTCTTGTTGTAATTGACAATGTTCCTGCATAGAATGGAACTGTTCTGATCTTTTCATAACATATTCAAAGAGTCATGACGTCATGGCTAGATGTACTAGCTTGTATATTGACACTTAAAGTTCCCAAAACAGACAATTCTTACTCAAGTCATTTAAGAGAGCTCAACCTCAAGATGTATCTGTTTAAATCTAGTCATTGGAGTTTATTTGGGTTATTCCTGAAGTCTAGACCGCTTCCCTTTGTAGATAAACAAAGTTACGAAAGGTGAATACGTTTTAAGACATTGATGCAGAAATTAGAGTGTTTGATTGTATTGAACGGAAAAGTGACAAAATAATTTCACCTAAATGGAGAAGCAGTAGAAAGTACAAAATGCTTGTTCTAAGGTTGAGCAGAAACTGAAGCTTTTGCTACACCTAATCCCAGGGCATTATTCCAAGATAGGAATAGTCACATCGTTACAGTAATGTTGTAGTTTCCTATGTATCAGGTGTACTACAGTCTACAATCAGGTGAAATCCAGGTTAAATGAGAATACTGAGCATTTAACACAGCTAACGGATTCACACATCGATAATGATGATACAAAATTAGAGATTTTGCCACACCTAATCCTAAATTATTATTCGAAGATAAGAATAGCAGAACAGTCATATTGTCACAGTAATGTAGTAGCTTGCTACTTATCAAGTGTACTACAAACTTGCCAAACGCTTGTCCCTACCGTTAACCTGGATAAAGAAGCACAAAAGAGATGGAATACATTTCCACTTAGTAAATGACACATTGACTTGTGAAATGACGAGGTCTAGAGGACCTTGAATATTGTTGGTCCTACTACGTGACCATTCAATCTTGAACCTACAATCAGCCTTTTCCTTGAACCACATAGGCGATTTTCCACTATCATTGAATTTCAACAATGCCTTTACCTTGTGCTTATATTCGGACTGATGCAACTGTAGATTTTGAAATATTGCACTTTCGTGATAAATGTTAGCTAAAATGAACTAAGTTTATCATTAACCATACTTCATTGATGTAATTTGCTCAAGGTGAATTGCGTCTTGAATCACACTTTTCAGACTTTTATCTCTGGACTGGGCTCAGCCCCTGATCTAACCTCACGACTTTTGCGTCTTTATAATGCCAGCCAAATAAAATACCTTTTTCCTTGGACCACATAGACGATTTTCCAGTATCATTGAATCTCAACAATGCCTTTACCTTGTGGGGTTATGTTTGGGCTCATTAGTATCAAGAAAATACTATTTTTTAAATGAGTAGTTCATAGCAACGAGAACGTAATAAGTGTATTTCTGAGCTATCTAATCAACAGTAGAGAAAGTTATGAAGTTTGATTTGAGTGGTCACTTCCTGTTATCAAATCAATAAGTTACACGTTATTGACTGTGTTAGACTAGAAGGTATTGCAATGGCAGCGCACTTATTGGTTTGCTTTGCATACACTACCTTAATTTAGTTTTATCCTCCCTCTTGTTTTATTGGAGGTTTAAGTATATTCTTCAGAAACGAGGATCTTGTTATTAGATGATAATGATGCTACCTTCTCTATAACAAGAATTTATATAGTTGGCAACTTAGTTGTTTTCAATTTCACATAGATTGGTTTTTAATAAATCATTTAAACCGGAACAAAAGTTCTAATACATAAATAAGTTTTTGGACGAATATTTTCTTCCTGTTTCATTGGATTCGTCACAGCTTGACAGATTGAATATGACAGCAACGCAATCAATCTAATTATGTCCAACAGGGAATGAGATTACGAATTTTTGACTTCTAATGATTTGAAACAATGCGTGCAACAAAATTATTTATTGTCCATCAGCTGATCCAGAAATTTTTATCTTTTTCCATGTATGGAGTAACAGCTTCTCTATCTTGACTTTAGGACAAATGATCACAGCAAAGGTACCTTGTTAATTATTGTAAAAGCATGTGAATCTCAACAGACGTCTTTGATCAGATTAAATGATATTACACTCTAAAATCATTTGTCTTCTCTGGAAAGTTCTACTGGCTTCTAGATGGATTTCTCAAACTTATATAAGCAGTTGCATTCCAGGAATTTTATTACTTTGGTTTAAGATGAACGTGATTAAGCTTTGACGGAATATAGGCCCAGAGAAATATCTCAAGCTGTAAAGAGATTTCATTTCAACCTCAATCCACTTCTTGGCAAATTTAGCTCTTTAATGCACTGAATGACCATCTTGGATAAGCTATCTCCACTCTTGTCTGATAGTGTTGTGATATTGAGCGGATGCTCATAAACCTCTAAGTCCTCAGTTACATATCCGATTATCAAAGACATCTGGTCCTTATGACTCACGTCTGGTGTAGTATCTGCCATTATGAAAAACATTTTTGCATTTTTTACCTTCTCGCAAATATCATAGCTGGCTTCAGAAGCAATAACATTAATAAACCCATTTTGTGAGGTCTTGCTTAACTAGGCAACTTTGTATTTTCTCATACCCTTGCTAAAAATCCATTCATCAAGGAAGGAACCCACCGAGACAAAAGTGTAACAAGCTGCTGGTAGTTTCCGTGTGAGTCGTCCCGTCTACCACAAAAAGCATAGGTTTACCCCCCTTCCCCCCCGCCAGATATTTGCAGACATCAAGCAAGAAAGCTACAACTCTCCTGTTTTGTAAGCGTTCCTTTTCTAAAACGATCCTTGTTTACTTGGTAATTGAATAATCAATTTATCGCTCGGTCACTCGCAGATTGTTTAATTTCTCTACACATGATACGTCGATTTTTTCAAGTTTACTCTCTAAATTATAAATCAATACACTTTCATCTGACATCGCTTTGAAGAGTTCTGGGGGCCGGACGTCTGTTGTTTAAATTCCTTTACCAGTTGGAGTAAACTTCAAAAATTTGCACAATGGAAATGACAATGCAATGCAAATGTCCTATAAGCTCGAGCTATGTCTACATGTCTGGTAGGTTAAAACATAGTTAATCAAAGTCCTTTGATTAACTATGGTTAAAAGGAATCAAACTGCAAGTAGAATTACAGTATTCAACAACTTGTATATATTTGAATTAGTCCACCTCTCTTTTAAGCCCCCTCTCTATTAAGACTTTAAATCATTCAAATGATGTCTGGAAAAATAGCCCCCCCCTCCCAGGTCGCAGTACGCAAATGAGGCTAAAAATAAGATCCCAGAACATCCAAAAGGCACTTCTCTTTCAAGCAAAACTTTTCATTGAAAGAGAAAATGCAATTGACTGGACAACAAGATAAATTAGGAAGAAATGTGGCGTCATTTCATCACTACTGATTACCAAGAAAGCTTTTTACCAAATCAAACAAAATTTTCCGGATGACACCAAAATATTGGGGGTGTCGCACCCCCTACACCCCTCGGCAAATCCGTCCCTGATGGTGAGATACAAACGAGTTTAAAGTTTATTAGTGCTGGGATGTCGTTTTAAAATTTTGTATATTATGTAACTATGGACAATGGCTTTGGTGATAAAAGATGAGTTACAAATTCCTAACTTTTTAATTGGACATTGCACGATTTTTCGTCATCATTCTGTTGCAATTATAGTGCAAAATTCCCACAGGTGTATGTTTAAACGATGATGATGTCATAACTGTTTGTCACAGGGCAGGTGATTTTGTCACAACAAAAATTTTCTCCACCTCGATTTGTGATTGTACTCATGATATCCACACCAATCAACGCTAAGGATGTGATCACGTGATGTAGGAGTGACGCACTTCCTGATCCCTTTCTTTCTCTTCAACTAAGACGCCATTTCTTCTTAAGTTAAAAGTACTAGGTGTAAGGGATCCAGTGTTATCGTAAAGATCGTCGGCAGTAATTCAAATTTGATACAACTAGTGTCCCAATCATCTCTTCGCATGTCAAACCCACTAAATTTGAACTCAGGTAAGTGTTGGTTTTTAACGGTATTTAATTTGTGAATTATGTCGACGTGTTGTTTCGCTGTCATGTCGCTGAAACTGACAAATTTGGGTTTTAACTCTATCGCTTAACTCCGTTGTAGATCCGATAACGGATGAACTTGATGCAGTTGGTTCTAATATCAACGCAGCCTCCATTCACATAAGAATTCAACAGAGGAACGGGCGTAAAACTTTGACGACGGTGCAAGGACTTCCAGCTGCTTATGATAAACGGAAAATATTGAAGGCCGTGAAGAAGGTATTTTTGTATTCCTTTCCTGTCAGTATATATGTCAGTGATAGTGAAAAGCATCTAACTGGGACTAAAGAACGACTACTTTTTAACTGCGTCATAGGAATATTGTGCCCTATCACCTCCGGTTTCGTTTCTTCGTCGAATTAAACCAAAATCTCTGGTTCGTCTTGGTCGTTGATATCATAAATAAATCTAGAATTAGATTGGAGTAATTAAAGAAACCGTTCCATCGTCGTTCTGAAATCTCGACCAACTTGCCAAACTACCGACCCTGTTGTTCTTGTTTTTCAACTGCGTAAAAATCGTCGTCGGGGGTTTTAGTGTTAAGTTGTGAAGGTTGCTGGTTCCCGTACGAGCTTGAGATAACACGATCATAATTGTGTTTTGAATGTTTATGTACTCTTGCTGCTTCTATGCCATTTTACTGTTACGGCTATTTCGTACGACGGATGGCTTTAGTTCGGCTACTTGTTGTTCTCTTGGTCACACTTTCCACCTACCATGTCAACATATTCCCATCACATTTCCCAGACTGATCATTGCAACTACTCGAATTGTACAGACCCTCTGGGTTAATGTAGCATTTTGTGATAATTTTCGTTGCATTTCCCTTATGTCGGACGTAGAGCAAGTTGATTTTGTGCTTCTGAGCCAGAGTTTAGATTCATCGTTCTTCATGTTCTCCCCAGCGTTCACACTTCGCTATGTTCATGTTCAAGGGCTAAATTTGGCCAAGGAAAACATTTGGTCCAGATTTTCACTTTTGCTTTGTTTTACAATGCACAGTGGCATGTTTACCGTCCCAGTACGGAGTCTCGGTGATTTACTTCTTAGCTAACCTTGGTGTTTTGTTCTTTTTGCTGCATCACAGGAGTTCGCATGTAATGGCACTGTTATAGATGATCCCAATTATGGCCAGGTCATTCAGTTGACTGGCGATCAGCGTAACCAAGTCTTAGAGTTTTTGACTGAAGTAGGAGTTGTCAAGAAAGAGCAGTGCAAGGTACATGGATTTTGATATGAAGAAGCCCTTAACTTTACTGTACCTTACTTCACTTTGGACTTTCTCTTTAAAAATGCATGGATTTTGGAGGACATAGATGATTATGCTAGGAATTCCAAGTATTGATCATTTTTGACTGATTTTTTTTAGCTAAGCAGTGTTTGGGGGGCATAAGTATGCTGTTATTTTCTTTTACTTGTAACCTTTCCTTGTACAGATCAAACTGCTAAACTGTGTACTAACATGGCATACATCAACCTTAAAAAATGTTTCACTCTGAGGATTATTGACAGCCATCTTAAACATTTTGTTTGAATGTAAATGTACGTTTTTTGGATGTCTTGAAGTTGTTACATGTCCATGGTGTACGATAGGAATAAAGTCAGGATTTGTCACAGCACTCTCTGATATTTCTTTGTGTGGATATCTTGCGTGGTGAAGTTTATCTTTTATGTACCCCCTCAAGCTGGCTTTTTTGGTATAATCCTAATCAGAACACTGTTGTACCATAGTTAATTTCCTGCATTAGTGGATGTAAAGTAATGTTTCAGGATTAACAGTATTTATATATGTGATAAATCTGTATCATGGATAAAAGAAGCAAATGCTTGTTTACAGCTTGGTCTACGTATTAAAGAATAAATGAAAAGTAAAATCATAAAGCTAATAGTTTATTTACAGGGAAATTGAATGTACAGCAATTTCCAGAAGTATTAGTTGTCAAAAACCTAAAAAGGCGTCCATAAGATTCAGACAAAGTACAGATGAAATCAAAGCACAGTCCAGTCATATTTCACATAGTTGTCTGAGCTAAATTTATCCATAAAATATGGCTTAAATGTGTCAAGTGATCCATAATTTCTTAATTCTACAGGTAATGAGTTTCACACTTTAGTTCCATAGCAGCAGAAAATTTTCAAATAATTGTTGTTACCTCGATCAATGAATATATCTCAACCAGTAGTGTAAAGATTAAAAGAACACAATGTAGGTTACACTGTAAATGGTAGTGTTATAATCATAGTATGAGGAGATCATGACTATCATCCAAGCCCAGGTTCAGAAGGCCCCATTGGTACTCGGTTTCTGTGCATGTGGTTTTGTGTCTCTGACACTGAGACAAGACTAGTAAGTATGAGAACCTGAATCCTGACCTTGGAGTGTGCCAAAATGTCTTTTCAAATTTAGAGGCCCGAGGTAGGTTAAGACCACGGGTTCTAAGTTGCTGGTGATGATCAGGCCTTTTTGTATAGAAATTGTCATCACGTTGACAGGCTTAGGAGGGCAATCCTCCCTTAAAGAATTTTTCCATACTTCATCAAGGTTTGTAGTTAGACCTGGTTTCCTTTTGGATTCATGACGGAAATTCGATTCTTGAAACAAACATGATGATACAGACTTAGTGATGGTAGACCAAGCAATTAATGAACTCTGCTATGATACTGACTAAAATATCGATGAACTGTCCACTTTGGCGTAGAGTGTCAAAAAAGTTTGGGGGAAGCCTTTTTTGGTGACAGGCCGTAATCTTAATCGCTTCTGTCTTTGTCTTAAATGGATGGCTACAAATCAATAGTTTAGAAACTAAAGAAACAAAATTGGGGTGAAACAGGTTTTTGCGAGGGTGGTCAAGAGCCCTCGTAAATCATTTGGTGAGGGCGATTGCCTGCATCAAACAAAAAGGCCTAGTGACAATGGAACCATTTCGGCTCGGCCTAACAGCATTGAGTGCCCACTGGTTATATCACATGGGAGTGATTCCAGCTATTGTTGATTGGAGGCAATGTGACAGTGTAACAAGTAATGCCCTTTTTGCGGCATTGCTTGTTTAAATGTTTAAATGACTTGCCAAAGCGATGGAAGTAAAGGAAAAATTTCAAAAGAATATAGCCACTTTTACAGCACCATATATCCCCAGGGCTCATTGGTGCTTAACAAGATAACTATGTAGCATAAAAAGTCCAGAGTATAGATAAATTACATAGGATTATGAACAAAGTTCACTAAAAATTACTAACATACTTAATACAGAACTCCATAATGAGATCAAACTAATCAATACTTTTGAAAAGTTTGTCAAGACCTAATTGCTCCTGTATTTTCTAAAATTCAATAATAGGCATTTTAAGTCGAAAAATTAGATATCTATAGTAAACTAAAATTTACAGACAGTTTACTACATTTTTTTATGTTTTTGTAGGACAAAAACAGACTAATTTGATAACACCAGTTTACCAAAAAGCTTTACTGGTCAGTACATTCATTTGGATTATTTTGTCCAAATAAAGAAAATTAGCCTCGTCAGCATGTTTCCACATAGGGCACTTTATATCTGTTCAAAAACTAAATTAAATTTGGGAACTAGGGAAAATAGAATCTATTTTCCTAGAAAACTGGTTTCTGGAGGATGTTGTTTCTAGAATCTTAAGAGGAAATATCACTGATTTTGCAAATGATAGATCTGTTGGGCCTCAAAAATGCCCATATACTTAGAACTTCCTTGGCTAGGCAGTTTCTATCTACGTAGAAACAGATTGAAAAAGCTGTAATTAAGTGTTTCTCTGCTGTCAATCCCAGAATTGTTTTCACAACGAGGAAGATCTTGCCATCCATTCACAAGTATTGTGTACCTTTCACACAACATGTGATTCTACCATAGGACAACATTTGCTAGAAAATTCAAAATGCACCAAAATGTATAAGGACGAGAATTTTTGGATAATTGGCACAGATCGTCCTTTCATCTAAGTCTATTATAGTCTGTTTACATTAAAACAAGAAAACCAGCGACTCTGTAGGCTGTAAGTGTTGGTCTTTTCATTTCAACTCATCCAATAATGTTTTGTTTCTACTTTTTCTCTTTGTTTTTTCCTTTCTTGTTTATGACTGGCTAGTTTTGATGCATGTTTGGTATATAAAAAAAGTTGCCATGTATATTTCCTTTCTGATGAATCATTCTGGAGAGCATCGGGTGCTTTTAAGTATGTTTTCAGTGCTCTGTTGATAATTTTCTTCATTTTATAGGTGATTTTCAAGTTTTGTCAAGGGTTATTCAAGTATTACTCCTACCTATGTATCTTCTTTTGCATACCTGTGTTTCACAATCTTGTGTGATTAATGCTATAATGCCTACCTGGCTTGTCACTTGTTACCTATTCCTTCCACCAAGACGACTTTCCTGGTTTTGCCTGTCCAGTCTGCTACCTAACTTTAAATCTAGTCTCATTTGAATAGATTCATCTTAATCTGACTGCTTGGCTGTATATCATGGTCCTTGTAATGGATAGCAAGGTCTTGCATATAAACAATGTACTTGGATTTATAATGATGCCTGTTTTCAGTAAATGTAAGTGACCAGAGTTAGGATCCCTCCAATGCTCTTTTAGGGAAGTATCACAGAATATACTTGTATGGTTATTTGGGTCATAATGCACTAAAAGGTTGGATGGCAGTAGGAGCCTTGTCTTTTTTGAATGATTATGCTTGTTTTGAACTCGACTTGAATTAAGTGGACTTACTCAGAAGTTTATGTAGAGGCTCCACTTGTGTGAGCAGATTTGTTAGGAACCCTATGTTGTAGTTTGCCATCCCAAGGTAGCCATGGAGAGCTGTGAGATACTTAGAAATAGGTCATCATTTATTTTTTTGACACGGTCCTCTAATAGGTGAGATCAAGATTTTTCTGGAGCACTGAATATGCAGTTGTCCTTTTAAAGAGACATACCAGCATCTGGAATACATTTCTCAGGTTCTCGGCATGATCTAGCTCATCCTTTCCAGTGATGAATATATCATCGAGATATGCAAAAACATTGGGTATGCCTTGTACTAGAGTGTGTATCACTCTCTGAAATTTCCTTGGACTCGAGGACACACCGAATGGGAGATGGGTGTAGGGCAATAAACTTAAGTGGGTATTCACAGTCTGATATTTGCATGACTGGGTTGAGCTCCAATTGCAAATATGCCTTACTCAAGTCAATTTTGGAAAAACTTTTCCCACCAGCTAGAGTCAATTACAGATCTTTGATCTTGGATATGGGGTAGCTAACCAGTTTTATTACCTGGCTGACAGTAACTTTATAGTCCCCACAAATGTGTACATCACCATTTGACTTAAACACTACTACTACTGGTGCTGCCCATTCTGATAATTCCTTGGGTTTTATAATCCCCAGAGAAAGTAACCTGTAATTCTTTGTCCATTTTGGATCTTGGCTGGGCATCTTGGTCAACGTGAATATTACTCTAAACACCTTTAACTTCCCAACTTCATACTTGTTATTATAATAATGGCTGGTCACTTGATGTGGAGGATGCCTATCTATTCACATAGCTAGCAACCATGTCTGTTAGACAGGCGCACAAGCATATTTACAATCACTCATCTGAGCATTTTCTGCAGAGCCAACCTGCGGTTTATGCACATTAGCATGTGCAGAACTAATTTGCAGTTTTTGAACATGAGCTGATGGCTTCTTAACAGTACCCAATAGACCTTTTCGGTGTTACGTCATATGGCCCATTGTCAATGGCAATGATCCAATGAAGGGGCAAACAACGAGGTCCGTCAACAGCGTTTCCTATGGAGCATGGTCTTGTTTTGGTATTATTTTAGTGTTTTAAAGGTCTTCTTCTACGTTGAATAATGCCATCTAAATACATTAATAAGTGGGGAGAAGCACAGGGAAGATATTTAGAGAAACTTGAGGGTCCTTCCTTTT
>JANTCA010054060.1:0-17575 GCA_024741275.1 Chironex yamaguchii
GCATCCAAAGCTTGAAAAATTCTCAAGTCTCGTTGGATTAACCAGCATGTGAACCTCAAAATATGTATATAGTTATGCGTTTTCCGCAGAATGGCCATTATGTTCACCATTTTGATAAGATTGTTTCTGTATGTTACATATGATCATAGTATACCAAGTTAAGTTCCAGTGGGGGTATTTGAAAAACTATGTCTTTTTCATGTATGTCTGATTTATAATTTAGTTCCAGTATTTGATGCACTGATGTAATGTTTCCTTAAGATAAAGGTTAAGTGGGGGTGTTAACATGTATATAACCTGTTATCCTGAGAGTGTATATCATATATATTGAGGATGTACCATATGACCGGGTATCAGTTGTAGGATGTTACCCGGATGTACATGTAATTTTATTTTTCGCATGTTGAACCAACATGTGTAGGTGAGTTTTGTTCATCAGAGTTAATTTTGAGTTACCGCAGTCATGTCAAATTCTCACGCTGACCTGCAAACAATTTCCGCTATGTTATCATTGTCTTTCAACTTCTCTGGCATCATGAGATTCGCTGTTACTGGTAGAATTTTCATCTCTATTTTCATCAATAGCTGATCTATCTACTTTGGATGAGGCCGGTCTCACTAACGTTGATGACTGGCTTTGTTCTCCATCATGAACTTTGGGTGAATGTTGGTTATTTCCATCCTCCAATGGCGGACGATTTTAATCTTCAGTCGGAGATTGGGAGCTCGTAGTTGATCCACAAGTCAGTCCTTCCTCTTCTTCGACTGCTATACTTGCATTTGATCATTCTTGTACAGATACAGCGCTTGCTGTTATTTGAGTGGGCATGTTGGAGGTGGAAAAGTGCTTGCGAATGAACCTGAAAAAGATATAAGATTTCTATACTAACATAACGGGAAATGAACGTTCTCATTGCAAATATATGAGGTCAGTCGTTTTAATGTGGTAAAGAATTAAGTTGAAGAGATTTAGGAAACTCTGCTAAGGAAGGAGACGATCATTAGCAATTTCATTTTCATAAAATCATTGACAAACATGTCAATTTATGTTGACTAGCTAGCCGTTTCATGTTATTCAGATAGCATTGAGTAAGTTCGAAGCTTTAGAAGGTTTCAGAAAATAATTTATAGAAAAATTCACGTTAGTGATTCTGAAAATTGTCAAGAAATCTTTGAGAAACTCGTTAGAAACTCTAAGCATTCAAAATATGGCAATATTTTATATCATTTTAATAAGAAACTTTCAGTCCTAACCCAAATTCTAATGCTTGTTGAAAAAAAAAGAAAAGAAAAATACGTGTAGTGATATGAATAATGGGAAACCAGTGATGACATTTCTTACCTCGAATGGATGTGCTAGAGTGGTACCAGCGTCTTTGAAGGGTATATGCCGTCGTTTCTTCAATCTCAGGGGATGAGCTTTTTCGTTGTGTCTCTTTCCATGATCGTCGTCAAATATTTGATGAGAGAGTAAACATTCGATTTTTCTTCGTTTTTTGGGAGGCATCATAGAGTTCTCAGCAATAAACTCAAAACAAAATTAAATCACATCATCTGATTGCTCAAACACATAATAACATGTGACCTGAGCATTGGATTGACGTAATTGAGTGATAGTGATAGCTATTGTTTTTGGCCAGGCTCTGATCTGAGTTCAAATTATTCAGCTTCCAGAATGCACGACAGAAGTCTGCAAGGTTGGAATTTTTGCTTAAAAGCCGAAAGGATCGTAAATTTCCGAAATTTTCCGAAATTCCATTGCTAGGGGGGCACGTGCCCCCCTGCCCCCCCAGCCACGACGCTTCTGTATATGTAGTATCCCAACAGATGCAAGTGCTTTGAAATATTTTTCAAGAGTGAAGCATTACCACAATGGCTTCACTAAGTGGAAGTCGGTCGGGCTCCATCTGGCAAACCCCAGACTCAAAAGCCGAAACCCATACCGCAGACCCTCAGTGCCATCAAGACAAAGATTTCGACTTTCGAAGTCCCTGGTATTACGAGACGAAACCCAGCGTAAATTCTTTAATTTTAATTCTGTGTTAGCAAGAGTAATCGAGGAGCGGACATTATTTGTGTGAAACACTTTAACGGATTGCCATCAATAGCTATTAATTAGATTGATTGTACCTTAGGTGTTCAAATACAATTTCTGCCATGGCGACAAGCAACAGATTCTGGAAGCCTGGGGAGAGTAATTTGTCAATACACAGATTAAAATCATACCTTTAGCTCGTTTGTAGTTGGTTTTTTGTCCTGCTTATGGCAACCTTGCAACGTAGTTTGTCAAAGTCCTTGAAATGCCTCTGAAATCTTTAGTTAGTCTACTTTTAACAAGACGAGAATACGCTTTGCCTTAAAAGAATAGTCTGGTATTCAAACACTCATTTTTATACGCATGCAAGGGCAATTCAGTTACTTGAGCCATCTCGGTTTCTGTTATCCCCTTGCCGGGAAGTACTATAGATGCGTAGCTCAGATCTTGTTGAAAATGTGGTCAAGCTTACTAGATTTGTAACTGTGGGTTCGTTACAGGCCAGTGTTGCCATTCAATTGACAGTGAAACCTGTTGTCTGATGTATATGGTGCTTGTCTAATGTGCTCGAATTGTGATTTGAAACCCTACTAAGACAAGGAATAGGGGGTAAGAGAAATACCATGAGAAGGATACAAAATATATCATGAACCCATCTTTGTATGAGACCCAAAGAAACAGACATAGACCATATCTCTTAAATAATTGAATTGTTATCCATTTCAGAGCTAGTCATGTTTGATATAATACAGTGTGGTATACTTGAGTTCCTCTTTGTTTCCAATCTTTTTGGACAGCACACAGAAGGGGGTTGTCCTTTGAGGTGACTCCAATTACACTTTTGCTCACATGATCATTTGAGTCCAAATGGGCAACATGGCCGAGACGGACCAAGAAGATGTGGACAATTGTAGCACAGCTTCTTATGTACCTGAGCAAATTTCGGAAGCACATCTTGGTTCAAGCTCAAGTTTTGCTCGACTCAATTCACAAAATGGCTTTGGAATCGGTTCGTCTATTCTCGGGAGAGAAATTTTTGAGCCTCGGGAGAAGTTCACCCTCTTTAAAGTGGAAGTCAATCACTTGGCAAGGACATGGGTTGTTTATCGCCGCTATTCCGATTTCGTTTTGCTTAACAAGAAGCTCAAAAAAATATTTCCTAATGTACAGTTAAATCTTCCACCAAAAAGATTTTTCAAAGATAACTTTAGCAGGAATTTTATCGATCGGCGACAGGCTGGTTTAGAGGAGTTTATGCGCAATTTATTTTGTTTGCAAAATGTTACCCAAACATCACCAATCAGAAAATTCTTTCGACTGGATAATCCACCTGGACCTGGTAAGTTTCAGTAGGATGTTTTTGCTTTGTTTTTTAATCTTGTTTCTGTACCAGGACGAGCGTAAGATATGTTTTGCGTGTTGTATTAAAGTGGGAATTCATTTAATGGCGAAATTGTTGATCTGTCTTGATTTGTTCATGGCAGAGGTCATCTTTGTATGATTTGTAATATTGGTGATTCAGGATATGGTTGTAGTAGCACTTCGTCATTGATGAACAAATACATTCATAGCCCCATAAACTCGTTATATTGGTCAGCCTAATTTGATGAGGATACTTATTTATCTTGTGCAGGTTTCTGTGCAAAATTTGAATTCCTTGAAGGATGAAATTTACAGAAATTCTTTCGAGTTGGACGGCTCATTGTCTGTTTTGGTCCCGTGATTTCTTTGAATTATGGATTAATTGTTCTAGATCAGAAACAAGATTTGTTTACTATCATTCCAGTAACGTCAATTTTAACAGTTCACGTTATGACTTGCAAGAATAAATTCCCCTACATTTATATTTTGTTGTTTGCGAAGAGCTGTTTATTTTTTTATTTTGAAATTGATCTGGTTGAGGCCTGCTTAATTAGAGATCATGTTTTGTTTCAGCGCCTTTTAATGTCCCCACATAAAAGAATTGACAAAATTAATGCTGGCGATGGAATTTTGGAGTTGAGAGCTTGTTAATTTTGTTACAGACGGAGGGTAGGATAAAAGTGACTTCCAAGATGGGTGGGAGGACAAGCCCCGTTAGATGTGGCACCATCTGAAAGAGGAAAAGGGAACCGCAAAGCGAGCAAGATTGATGTTAAGATATTAAGTGGAGAGACCACGCAATTAAAACACGCAAAAAGGAAGGAATAAAAGCCTCGTATGGTGTTTTGAATGCACACGAATCACGATATGGCGATCGTGGAATTTTTTCAATCATTCATTATTTGACCTTATACTGTTTTTGGTACAAGTATGGTGCCAAGTATTAAGTAAACTTTTATTCAAGAGCTGCTTATCTCTTCATGGTATAACAAATTCAGGATTTTCGATCTTTTTGAATTGCAGTACTCTCGACATTTAATGAAGCATATCGAAAGATAAAATGGCCTAAATATAGCGATAAGTATTGGCTACTGTCGTAGCACGGTTCTAACGAGTTGGCTGCTTTGTAAGCGTTCGTGCATATGACAGACAGCGATTCCAAAGGTCATTTGCTCAGACTTCGTTGACAGCACACACTGGCGGAAACATTTGCGTAAAACGCTTTCGTTACCTTTGATTATTACCCATAGGAGATTTGATGCCTTGTGTAGTAACAGTAATTGCTTGGCTTTTGTTGTTGGACCCCAAAGTGAAGTGGGAGGAGCTAACAGGGTGAGCCCATTTCCTCTTTTCAAGACTGCAAATTCAGCATTCCAACTAATCATGCAAAAGGCATCAGGCAATATTGCATCAGACAATGTTAACTTTTAATAGAACCATTGGTATGGGAATATGGCATTGATAAAACATGTAAAGTGCAAATTACACAGGACGTAACAATATCTTACAGGCCAACTTTTTATGAAATTTAAACGCTTCAGATGTTATCTCAGCAATACAATAGATTGTAGATGGGTATAGATGTATATCAGGCAAGACAAGAAACAAATTGCCAATAGTGAACTGAGTCACAGTCAGGCATCAATGCTTCTGTGGGCAGTTGCATTGGTTTTGCTTGTGATGACTTTGGTATTTGTGGTTGGGTCATTTCATAGTCAATCAAGAAGCCATGAGACCAGCCATCTCAGAATACATTGTATTTCTAATAGCTTTTAGACAATCATTATTTAAGCAAAGTCCCAAAATTTCAATGGGAAACTCAGTTTGGATGCTGAGGTATGCAACTTTCAAATTATATTTGTTTTAGGCCTAGCCTGCTATGTGGCCATTTTGAAATGTCTATCAATGCAGCACCCAAAAAAATATCCACCTGTAGATGATTTGTTGTTTTATGGATTTTTATGAATTTTTACAGAAGGTCAGTCTTAGAATTCTTTGTCTGACCTTCCTAAAATTTACCTAAGCCCCACAACAACCATAAACAACAGTCCTCCCAAATACATATTATTTGTATAATTTTATTTAACCTAAAGAAAATTTATGCATTAGCTTCCAAATGCTAAAAAGTTTTTTCCTTGTTTTTTTACACATACGCAACAAAATACATGTTGTCCAGGGTAGTCATGCCTTCTGGAGTATGCATGGTATGAAAGTTGCTTTTCTTATGTAAGTGCATTAAGTAACTTCTTCTGCCACAGTTTCAAAAGGAAAACCTAGTTGCAATCAAATGGAATTGAAATTCCAAGTCGTGGTGGAACAGGGTAGCATTACTGCTTAGAGACTATTTCTGTCATTTCTGAGTACATTTGTTGTATAATAAATTGTTAAAAATGTGCAAAAATGATTTTACATTGTTGAAAACAAGACATTTGTTTTTGTTTTGTGTTTTTTGCTTTTCGTTTTTCGTATAAAATACTCAGGCAGTCCTCAGTTTTATATACAATTATATCAAGTCAAGAATCTGGCATCAATTTTACTTTTACACTTTTACAGCCATTACACTACAGCTCTACCAGCTCCATTTATAGCTGTCCGGGGACAGTTTCCACATTTATTGGAATTGGGTTGAAAAACGGCTCAAAAATCTGTTTTTGTTCTTTGAAACTCAGGTTATCGGTAAAGCACATGTTTGGGAACACTGTTAATCTTACATGGCAACAAGAAAAGTGAAAAAAATGTCTGTTGTAAAGCCAATATGTTGGCACCAAGGCAATTTCATGTCTGTTACATTTTCGAAAATGTCTTTTGCTGTTGTTGTTTTATACAATGATTTGATATCTAATATTTCCTCTGAATGGACAAATTGGAGTCCACTCCACTGATAAAGATAGCCAGCCGTTGCAGTGTCTTTCACATCTGTACTCTCGTCCACCGTAAGAGATTATGCAATGAAGTCTGCTTTTTTCAATCAATTGTACTCTTCAATAACTGGCTATCTCACAAATATGATCAGCGATGGCATTCCTGTTGATGCTTTTGTGAACTGCCTTCCCTCTGACACAAGATATCATATACCTTCATCATATAGCTCTTCAGAAACTCTCCCTCAGTAAATGGCCAGGATGATTTGACTAGATTCTCTGCCACAGTAAAACATGGCTTCATTGCAGTTTCATCTGGGGATTTTGCTTTGGTAAAAAATGTTTGCTAAGATGTCAGATTCTTCTTTAACTCATCTGCTTTCTGTAGCTTCTGCATTGTGTTCATTTTTTTCAGCATACTCTGATGTTTTACCTTGTAAAGCTGTCTTAAATTAAATGCCTTAGTAACTGCCATGTTACTTCCTAAAATAAGACACACGTTTACTTGCAATTTCTGTAAACATATACTTAGCCTCCCATTGGAGGTTGAATATTGTTAACATGGCTGATAAATAATATTTTAAGTGTGGTTGATTAAGAATATTTTAAGTATGGTTGGGTAAGAATATTATAAGGGTGGTTGCTAAGAATATTGTAGATGTGGCTAATGAAGAATATTTTACTTTTGGCTGATTAAGAATATTTCAAGCGTGGTTGGATAAGCATATTTTAAGCATCACTGATGAGAATATTTTAAGCATTACTGATGAGAATATTTTAAGCATCATTGATGAGAATATTTTAAGCATCACTGATGAGAATATTTTAAGCATCACTGATGAGATTAAAACTCAGACCAGGGGTGCTTAAATGATCATATTTACTCAGAAATGTAAAACCTGGTCTGTGGATTAACCATACATCAATGACCAGAAGTGGCATGGAGATTAGCCTGTGCTCTTGTAAACTGCTAATAATACAAATGTTTGTAATTTTTTTTCCCAGGATAATTTTCCCAAAACTATAATGGTCATATATACGACCATTTTCATAACTTTGAATGTTAAAAGTTACTTATTAACTAGTTACGTTTTTTTTAAATCCATTGTCTTAGTAGTAACTGGATGCATTAACCAGTTTAAATTATGTCCTTGGTTATGTTTTAGGCGAGGACTTAGAGGCTTCAAAAATGCATTGCAGAGGACTCGAGGACACGGTCAAAGATCTAAGGCGAGAACTGCAAGAACAAAGTTTTGAGCTTAGTCATTTGCGCAGTGAGTTGATAAGACAAGAATACAATACATCAAGTAATCCTGCCACTGTACAAACATATTCAGAACAAATTTTGAAGCAGCAGTTGATTGAGGCAGAGGATATTGCAAAGAAAGCTGCTGATGAAATTGAGCGATTAAAAGGCGAAATCAAAGCAGAACATGCATTTTTGAAGTCCTCAAGGAATGCAGAGAAGCAAAGGAGAGAAATCAAATTAAGGGAGATGACAAGAAATTTTCAGGAAAAGCAAATTGCTGAAGATGAAGCAGTCAATAAAATGGTGAGTGCATTTTGTGGTCTAGGCAAAGTAAGAATTGATATTGGGGGCAAGTGCATTGACTTGCAGACAACAGAAGGTGTTGCTGATAAGGAACAGGAGCTACGTAGTGCATTGGTTGGATCAAGGCAGGAACTTGATAAACTGTATAGAGAACACATTGAAATTTTGACAAAAGAACTTGAAGACCAAAGGATGGAGCTTGTTCGAGCAGAATACCAACTTCAGACCTCCAAAGCAGAGGTTGATTCACTTAGAAATACTTTGAACCAGGTTTATGCCAAGCATCACCAAGAGATAGTGACACGAGATAAATTCATCCATGACTGTGAGAGACAAAAGTCTGAGTTACATTATTATATCAACAGTACAGAGCAAAAGTACTTTTATTCACTTGTTCTTGGAGTGAAGTTAAATATGGCCATTTGGGGTAAATGCAACGAGGCTATTAATCAGTTAAAACCAGGCATTCTGTTTACTCAAGTGAGAGATCAAGGTATCAGTATTGAACATTGGCCCAGTTGGGTGTCAAGACAGCTTGCAACCCTTGCTGATTTTGAAAATGAAAAATCCCATTAACTTGCTGTTTGTAATTTTGAAGTGCTGCGTGTATCAAGAGTCAAAATTTTGACATTGTGTAGGTACAGCATAACTATGTTTGCAGTTTAGTACCGTTAGTCTTATATATGTCAATGCAACTAAGTCCTTGAGATGTTAAGGTGTTAGGTGTTGAGATGACTCTTCTCGTGAAAAAAGGTTCAGAAGAGACAACACCTGTCTTTTATTTCCCATTTTTCCCATTATTTCCCAGTTTTATTACTTCCATTATTTTCTCTTCCCTAAGAACTAGTCCTGTGTAATGCGGAATTAATTTGTGCATGCTGGCTTTGGGCACTAGTAGTTATGTTGTTATTTTGTTTATAAGGTCATGTGTCTTGGTTTTGTTGTTATTTTTATTGTTTGTTGGTTGGTTGTTGATTAGCGTGAAATTGTCAAGGTTTGATAAGTTCCTTGTGTGATGTGATCTTGGTATTGTATCTCAATGTTGGACTCCTGCTGGTCAGGGTATCTTCTAATGTCAGGAGTGAATTCATATTGTAGACAATAAAACTGTTAGAAACGTGTCAATTATTGATAACTCAAGTAGTACCACAGCCACAGCAGAGGAAACAGATCAGGTTACCACTGTAGAACGAAACCTGCCTCTGATTCAGGTATAAGTTAGGGGATGCGTAGAAGAACCCTTGGCCATTATTTGGAATGTGAACATTCCTTTTGTAGTACACAAGTTGAAATTACCTGGAAAATTTGTAACTTTGTGCTAAAAATGTATGCAAAAACTGAGACTCTCAGGAATCATCAGGAAGGAAAGTATAGACAATTCTTGACAATTGTTAACAGTTTGTACTCTGAAGAGTCAGATGAAAAAAAAGCTTTTACATACATACATACATACATACATACATACATACATACGTATGTACATACATGTATACATTTTTAGTGCAAAGTTGCAAATTTTCAAGCTGATTATTTGGAACTGAAGATAGGCCTACTGCCTTTAGATAAACTCAAATACAGTAACTGTACATATGTACCACACATTAATATTTACCAAAGACTTTTGTTGCTACTATCAACATCAAGAACTCTAAAACTGTCTCCTACAAGCAGTTATTGACCACTTAAAGGTTTGGGGTATAGGAATAGAGATGACTATGTCAGTCAATGTTCTTATTCTTGATTAGTTGCCACTGTTGGCATTTGTTATGTGTATGACAGTAGGTCCATGCTGGAGTGGCATTTTTCCCACATAGGGAATATCATAATTAGATCACACTAACACTAAGAGGTGCGAGGTGACACAATGATGAATGATGAAGTAATATCAGGTGTGTCATTTGATGCAAATCTTATTTACTTAATTTTGAAAGACTCTCATAACTTGTAGATCTTACTGGTGGGCATTCAGAGAGGAGAGCCATGTAGGACATGGTTTTGCTCCTAGTTTTAAGAAAGTAGATGATTTGAAAATGTTTAGTACTGTTCTTGTTAGAAACATCTGATATGTGATGATGTGTGATAGTTGTACATAGTTACTTTAAGAGTTTGGCACTTAAGAGTAGAACCACACTTGAATGCATCTACATTTACATAGATGAAAAGAATGGTCATAAGGTGTTGAATTTGCAGTTACAAGGTGGAGGTGACTACAATAATTCGTTAAATGTTTTGTAGCCTAGAAATATAGCCTTTGAATTCGTGTAACCTAGATATGCATTTATAAATTGTAAAAGGCGAATCTTGCATGTGATATTTGAATTTTAATGTCATATATCCTTTAATTTTGTAACCATGGTTTATAAATCTCATATTGCCAGTAGTTTACAATTTGTTATTGAAGTACAATGCGAAGTAAGGTAGCAAGAAAATAGAGGATAGCAACAAACGAAAAGACGGAAAGGTCAACAATGTGTGAAGACATAAGTTTTGAAGTAGCTTGTCCTTTTGATTACACAATGCTGTTTCTAAAATTTATTTGTAATATTAACCAGGTGTTTGTTTTTTAATTTTTTCTGTTGGCCGTGTTTGTTGTTTATTTTCTTGTTTTTATGTTGTGAGTTGATTCTCTGCCAGATTATAGTTTTAAATCTAAGCGGGGATATTTGGAAATTATTCTGTTTGATTGTATCAAATCGTATTTGGTTTGGTGTCACTGTAGTTTTAAGTTTGGTGTTGTGTTGGTCACATAGGCATTCCTTATTGTTAAAGGAAACCTTATAACACGGAGATCATAAACTTAGTTGGAAGAACAAAGTTGTGATTGATGCCAAGCCACATTGAACAAAGTAAGTTCCCTTTCACCAACTTGATTTTTAAGTTTAGTAATTTCCCATGGTCTTTCACTTCGTATGCATATTTCATCATTCTTTTCTTCTATGCAATAAATATCTCAAGATCTCCCCCGACTTATACAAACTATCATGTATTACAAAAAGCTTTAGTCTTGTCTGTCCTCTTTTACTTCCGGCTCCATCCCATTGTCAGGGGTCAGTCTTAGACCCCGGGCTTTTATTTCGGGAAGCACATTTATGTGTGGTGAGAGCAGTGCTACTCTGTAAGTTCCATTGGTGTTGGCGTTGAAAAAAGTGCAAAGACCGACAGGAATTTTATTTGAGGATGCACAACTTGGTTGTTGTCAGAGCACGATTTGACAGTATTTGTTACCTTGTAAAACATAATATCCGTAGGGGTAGGTACAGCAAACAAGTGTACTTCTATTTCATGCCGAATACAAAAACACAGGTTATTGTGTTATAAGTCAGCACTTGTAAACAAATAGAAGAGAGGTAGTAAGCTAGGATGCATTATCACAAATAGGCGTTTTATAATACTGGGCTGCATCCAAAAAGGGATTCTTTGCAACAAATACGTCATAAACATTTTTCACTAGTTTTGACTGCTGATTTCAGAAAGCATCCTCATTTTTCAGGGAGGTTCTCATTTTTTTGTAATGACTGATGGTAAGGTATACACATTTATCTCACAGACATGAGTCTGAGCGAAGTCTGTAACAATTCTGTAAATTTATATAGGTAAGAAAAAGCAAACTGAGTTTGACAAGCCATTTTATTAAGAACAAGCAAAATTATGATAAATGTATGCTACACACATACAGGCATGTACATATTACATAAATGACAATTGTATTTAAATATTGAGACCAGCTATTGCCCCTGAAGGGCATGCTTTTGCAAATTTCTCTTTACCGGTCTATAAGCAGATGTACCTGGCTTCATGGATACGACCAGCAGAAATCAGCCATCATCATTACATTTCAATTGCCTTGATAGCGGTGCCCGATTTTGTATATATCTTGGTGAAGCGTCTCCCCCTGTTTGTCAGTGAAGTCGCCTAAATTTTCAGGAAAGTAGTCAAGATGACTATGGAGGAAATGCATTTTTATGCTCATCCGTATGCCAGCTGTCTAATATGCTTGACGCATGTTCCCATCTCTTTCCTTGTAGTCATTGGCTTTTGTATTCTCCAAGAAGCCTGTTTCAGCTGACTCAAAACTATTCCAAGCACTTCTTTTATGAGGTGTTAATGCTTCATTGAAGCCAGCAGACTCGTACATGAGTCGATAAAGATCTTCCTTTCTTCAGAATGGTATTCCTTGCCTCGCAATACCTGAAACATCATGGCATCACACCATGTCATTTGTCCTAGTAAAGTACCACACAATTTCTTGCTCTCAATTCCCATATCAAGCAAAGTGTATGCTGTTTTTCTGCTGATTCTTATGACCCCAAGATCTTGAACAAGGTCATCTAGCTCACTTTGCTACAACAACTGAGGCCTCTAGTGATGGATCCCAGTAAGGTTTAAACCCTTGATCCACATCTACATCTTCTCGGTCACTACTTGAAGAGTTACTTGAACTGCTACAGTGCAAATTCTTAGGACGTATTGGTACTGGCACGTAATCACTGTGTGATACGCATAGGTAATGGAATGTTAGAGTAATCAATGTGTCCCATGCTTTTAGCAATCCTCCCCAGCGGTTTCACCGTACACAAATAGGAGTCATCATAGTGATTTCTCAGTTTCCGCCAAACCATAGGTGTACCAAATGGCATTGATTTACGTTTCCCTCTAATCCAATTGCTGCACCCAGAAATACAATTCACACAGACAATGTGAGGTGCTCATGGCCTGGCCTGATCTTCCCAGTTGAATGCCAAAGTAGGCACGATATAGATGTTTTACTGAAGATGTGGTAGTGTGCTTCTGTTTTGAGGTTTTGGACATACAAAGTACAATGAGTTAGGATGGTTTTTGCAAGTCTGCAACATCCTTCAGTTAATTTGCAACAAAATAAAGATAAGATGCAGTCGATGATCACACAAGGACTTTACACAATAATAATAATTAATATATAGCTGCCTATGCACCTAGCACTATTACAAATGCTGTGTAACACAAACAATAAAATTGCTGGAGCAAAACGAATCCTACTACAGTATTCAGCATGATAAGTTGGCCTGCAACATGATGTTGCCATTCCTGTTGCTTTTTTTATGCAGCCCAGTGTAATGAATAGAAATCATTTTAACGTACAGCAGGAAATCAGGGATCCTGGTAGCTTATATCGGTTTCCCGTTTTCTTTACGTTGATAACTCAGTTTCAAGCTTGATGTAGATAGGTAAAAAAACAATATTACCATTTGCACAATATTAATCTTACAGTACAATAAGAAAACTCTTGTTACACTTATTTTTAATTCAGTGTAGAGTGTTTTTTAACTGATCCATATTTTAAGAACTTGTTATTTTGTGAATCTTGAACAATCTCGTATTGTAATTGTGCAAGTCTTGGTATCCTTTTTTTTCTGAAATTCTTATGCATTCTGTAGTGCTACCCACGACTTCTTAATTACTTCCGCATTGAGGGTTGTTTTTGCCAGTGTTGGTATGTGTCTTTGTTCGTTAATGTAACTCAAACGGTTATAGATGGATTTTGACGAAGTCTTCAGGATATGCCAGAAATGGGCTAATTTAGAACTGATTAGTTCTTTGGTGGTGATCCGTCTTGGCGACGTCTGCGCTCTCTAAGTGCTCTTCTAGTTAAGGTATTGCAGATGACAACTTCAATGTGTATTGGTCCAGTATATTATTAAAAAGGGAATGATTTACAGAGGACTACAATTCATTTGAAATCGGCAATGATTTGTCGACGCTGCTATGTTCCCTCGCCATTTGCGATTCTATTTTCACTTTTCTCCTGTTCCCACTTGGTGCTTTTTTACATCACCATCTAAATCCACTCGAATTTCGTTTATTTTTCAACGTGCATTTGTAGTTTATTTTGTTATAGACAGCTAAAGTTTTACGGAGCTTCCCACAACACCCACTTTTGTGGGTCAGAAGACACCATTTAAAACTCCCCAATGCCTCAACAGTGGATGCCACAAGAGCCGCTTGGGCGCCAGGTCAAAGGTCGCCAGATGAGGAGTTATTTAACCCATAAGAGGGGTTGATTAGCTAACAGCTAGACTTTATCTACAGAAGGTGGGTCGTGGCTGAGAGCCTTAAAGGGGTCGACCTTCTCCTTTGTCCTGTGAGGCTCTAGTTTAACAAAACTGGTTACTATTTATCACCTCTGGTACTTTGGCCCACCACATATTGCTTTTCTGTTCAACGTACGAAGACAGCGACGTTTCCCTGGTGTTCCACTGGAGTTTATCGTTTGATTTTACAGTTCAATTTTTCCTATAAAGTGATTGAGGTTACTTTGTGTTATCTCCCGATTTCTCGTGCATTTGATTTGTTATCTTGTGCTCAACAAATGATGAAACCAAAAGAGAAAACGTCCTCTTTCTTAAAATTCTTTATCTCATCACAACATGGCAATTTTCTTGTGATTTTTGTAAACTCACTAATTCTAGTATCAAAAAATGGAGACAGGCAATATATTTTAGACATATGACGGTTAGCTATAGAAGTGACCTTTACAAGTATAGGGGTATGTGCTAAGCAGACATCTACTGCCTTGTATAATGCAAGAACACTATGGCATTTAGTTTTGATAATGTCATTCTAGCTATGGTTTGCTTTAATCAAATGTGTTTGATTTCCGTAGATATATATTAAAAAATACGTAGCATAATTTTGACTTAATGCATTTTATTATGACCTGGAGGATCTTTGATATATACAGTGGGAATGCTCTGTTTTCTATTACTTTCTGGGTATTGTACTTGTAGCTTCTAATATTAGAGACTAGGAGCCATTGGCTTTCTCTCTTTTATCGTTTTAAATCGCCTTGAAAATTAACGGCATTGCGCTACCAACATACTTAAAAGCTTCTGGTGCTCTTCTGGCTGAGATAGACGTCGGATTGGCAGTCGCGAGGCCCGGGTTCGGCACTTTGAGGAGCATGACTAGATGCTCTAAGAACCTAAAGACGAAAATTATGGAGATAAGAAAAGTTTTCTCTTGTGCTGAAGGGGTTTCACAATAGTGAAAGATACACTGTTGTCAAGACAAGCCAAAAAGCTGATCAAAAGACTTTTTGGTCAATGGCTTTTGAAGGGATTGTCCCTATAACGTATTAAAAAGTGAACCGAAGCCCCCTGTTTGACAGACAGGAGTATTAATTTGCCTTAAATAGGGCCTTTGTTGTCGTTTTCTATATAAATAGTATAGAGGAAGCAGTTTTCAAGTTTCTTCTTGGACATTTGATCTGATCGGTTTGCCTAAAGCGTAAGTATAAACACAATTTAAAAAAATTGATTTGGAATGAAATTTTTTCTTAACCCTTTATTCTTCAAGTATTTTTATACTTTTTTAAGGATAAACTGGGCTTGAGTAGTTAGGATATCGAAAACGCGATGATTACACTACAAACTAGGAAATAATTAGGATTTTGGTACACAGAACAAGCTAGATCCAACTGCGAACAGAGACTTGGCTATTTCAGCATTTCAAATGAAACGTCACCAAATCTTTGCTCAAAACATGCATGATTCATTTACTATGTATAAAGCAGTTTGATCTGAACTGGTTGGAACTGACACGGACAGGCAGCGGCGCTAGACGAAGAGGACAAGGAAGGTTTGACTAACTTCACCTGAACATACAAGTGCAGACATTGGTTTTAATGTTAAACCAAAGGCGATGACCATGTTTCCAATTCAGTGCTATCTGCTCTCCATTCAGCGTTGTGATGATCCTGCTTGAAAGTCATAAGCATGTAAAACATCACAAAATACGCCAAATAAACTGCTTTTAGTAAGTGCTTGAGCGGAAAAAAGGACTCCTCTCTAAAGGACCCTACATTTACGACGTCCGTAAAGAGGGTGAGGGGGTACAATTAATTTAAGATCTTTTAGATGTTGAGGGAAAGGGGGGCTGCCGCTGTTTTAGACGTCCCCTACATTTTTTTAAGAAACTCACGAGCGAACACCATGCGAATGTTCCTCGATTGTTGTTGGCGGTACGTGTCTAATTTGCACTTACACTGAACTTTGAAAGTTACTTGCATTCAGAGTCAATTTGAGGTGGTATGAGAAATGACAGTGTTGCACTATTTATTTGCTTCTTCAGTCAATCAAAAACTTGGAATGGTCCTTCTGTTCCTGGTTTGGGGTGGGGGTGAAGTGTCATGAAAATTTTGGACGTCTTAATGATGAGGGTTAATATTTCAAGACATTCTGACAAGCGCAGGGGAGTCAAAATTACGATTTCTTTTCGACTTCATAAACGAACGGTCCCTACACTAATAACTAAATCAATTCAACCGAACAATGATTGAGTGTTCAAGCGAGAGATATTAGGAAGAATGGGTGGTTATCAGAATTGGAATTGGAAAGTAATCAGAGGATGATTAATGCAGATATGAACGAAGAGAATGAGATCGTTGTAAAAGTTGAGTTGGATCATTCACAAAATGTACAAGGTGGACCTAGTGAGGAAAATGAGCATATCTTGTATGAACCAGACAAGAACATAGGCATTCCAACTCCAATTGTTGAAACACTGAATGAGAAGCACAAATGTTCATCGCTCAATTACACAGAATTTTGATCGAAGGCAGAAGTACTAACGGTATCTCTTTTAAGAAAGTTGAGTCTGAATAGACGCACAGCTAGAGTAAACAGGGTCATTGAGCTAATATAAAAATCAAATATAACCCAAACAAATGATCTCATCAAAGCTGTGGGTGTGTGGGTAGCAGACCAACTGGGTATCAAACTGCAAAAAGGTGGAAAGGAAAAGTAAACTTGGTGGAAGAGACGCATTGAAGATGATATAAAACAGCTGATAAAGGATGTTAGCTTCCTGCAAACATTGCAAAAAGGAGAGATTCATGACTGCCGAGAAGGCAAGATGAAATACGTGAAGGAAAAATACCGAGTAGAATGAAAAGGATTAACAACTGTGAAGAAATAAAGCCAAAGCCGCTAAAAGCACCAGATACAGACAAAGGATAGAGCAGTATAGGATAGACAGACTGATATTGATATTGAGCAAAATAAATTCTACAGTGAGTTCAATGGTAAGACAGGAAGCAATGATGGTTATATACCAAATGTTGAGGAAAGTAAGGTTTTCTCGAGTGAGATATGGAGTGTAGAGAAGGAGCACAATAAAGATGCTGATTGGTTGAAGAAAATTAAAAAAGAGATGGGGAAGGTAGAACAGAAAAATATAGCGATTGATGAAAGCAAAGTCAAGTACCAATGCAAAAAGATGCCAAACTGGAAAGCACCCGGACACAATGGTGTGCAAGGTTTTCGGATAAAGAGACTCAATAAACTGCACAAAAAGATAGCAAACCAGTTAGATGAAATGCTAGAAAAAACTAAGGGAATACCAGCTTGGTTGATGTACCATGAGGAGGCAGGAGAAGAGGTGCAGGTAATTATGGGGCGTCTCATTGCATTTCGGACAGATGTTCGGGACTGTTGGGTCCAAACAGTTCAGGTAGGATTTGGTGAAATTGCTGTAGCTGGAGCGGAGTTGGGCCAGGATGTTCCTGACCCTGACATTGAGCTGTTGTTTGGATGGGTGGATGTCTGGGGTAATATTGTCAAGAAGGGCGTTTGGGCCCTGTCTGTGTTGGGTTTGCTCCACGATTTGAGTGTGAATATTGTTTTGAGTATCTTTGAGATTTGGGCAGGAGTTGTGTATAAATTGCTATGACTTACCCTTGTAGTTCCGTTTCAGATCTGTGTGGGTTGCATGTCAGTTGTGAGAAATTCT
>JANTCA010054071.1:0-39239 GCA_024741275.1 Chironex yamaguchii
AAGAGCGAAAGTGAACCTTTCTCACATTTTCTGTGAATTGTTCTGTAAGATTTGTGTATGCCAAAGATACTGCAGCCTTGACCAGCAATGTAGCAATGTGACTTCTCCAATTCACCGTAAACTGAAGCTATGCATAATCATACCGCATTCATATTATCCACCTTTATATTTATTTAATCAAACATTTGTTTGGCAGTAGATGTCTTTGTTATTAGTAAGGAGTAAGTGTACGCGCTGTACAAGCAACAAGTGTTTTGTGCCTACAAAGCTTCCATTTTCACCGTTTGCATTAATTCAAATAATTTTGTACATAAATGAATAATAAAAATAAAGAAAAGCAATAGCTGATACATGCAACGACTTTTCGGTGCAATTGAGTGTCCCTTTGAGTGTTTCAGGGGAATATTTCAATCAATTATTTTCATATGTATGGCTAAATAAACAAGGCCATAGTATTCAATGAAGGGTGAAAACAATAGAACTATTGCACTAATTTGTCATGCCGGTAAAATCTTTTAAAAAATAACTAATGAAATTGCTCCAATATTGAGTGGATTTTGAAAAAGGATGAGAAGGACGGCAGGAAACCAGATTAACAAATACAATTAACAAGAAGCTTACTATGACTAAGGCCATTACAACAGTCCAGGACAGAGAAAATGGAGGAACATTGCGTATGCTGCCACAGCCGTTCATCCAGCCGAAAGTTCAGAACGATAGTAGCAGCAGCGCTAGCACCAGTAGCAGCAGTAGTAGCTGTAGTGGTAGTAGTAGTAGTAGTAGTAGTAGTAGTAGTAGTAGTAGTAGCAACAAAAATAGTACCAGTAGTTGCAATAGTAATAACTACTACTAGTAGTAGCAGCAGCAGCAAAAGTAGTAGCAGTAGTAGTAGCAGTAGTAGTAGTGGTAGTAGTAGTGGTAGTAGTAGTGGTAGTAGTAGTGGTAGTAGTAGTGGTAGTGGTAGTAGTAGTAGCAGCAACAGTAGTAGTAGTAGTAATAGTGGCAGTAGTAGCAGTAGTAGTAGTAGTAGTGGAAGTAATAGCAGTTGCTGTAGTAGTAGTAGTAGTAGCAGTAGTAGTAGTAGTAGTAGTAGTAGTAGTAGTAGTAATAATGGTAGTAGTAGCAGCACCAGTAGTAGTAGTAGTAGTAGTAGTAGTAGTAGCAGCAGCAGCAGCGCTAGCACCAGTAGTAGTAGTAGTAGTAGTACAAGTAGTATTGATGGTAGTATAGT
The DNA here is from genome assembly GCA_024741275.1 of Chironex yamaguchii. NCBI lineage: Eukaryota > Metazoa > Cnidaria > Cubozoa > Chirodropida > Chirodropidae > Chironex > Chironex yamaguchii. The sequence goes on from JANTCA010054071.1 coordinate 1,232, forward strand.
ATTAATAAACAGGAGACCACGATTCACTATTTTGACTGTAAAAAAAAGTTTAACTATGACAAATTAGACACAGACAAGTGTGGTAACATAATATTAATTTCTGACGTTGTAAGAAATTGTTGCTTTTAGAACAATAAACCAAAACCTTAGTATTCAACTACGGCTGTGTACATCATAAAAGCGACAATGATCAATCACTTTTTGAACGTGAAGAGAAAAGGTGGTAGGAACATATTGCATTACATATATTTTTACCTGGACAAACATGAGTGTTACATGTTCCAATGTCTTTTCCACTCCCTGGACAAGGTTTACCAGTTCCAACAGGGGCAGGATTATCACACTTTCTTGTTCTTGATCTTTGACCTCCAGCACACGATTTACTACATGATGACCATTGAGTCCATGGTGACCATGCACCGTCAACTATGGGCAAAAAGAGTAACATTTTCCTTTTGTCTGAAAACGGCCACGTGCGGGTACGATGACAAAAGTATCATCAACATAGCAAAAATACACCAGCATTTCCTTGTTATTTTCGTTTAGAATTAACTTCTCGTGAAAGGCAACAGAAGTATTGAAAAGTTGGACCCATCGTCTACAGATTCCCTCTGTCCATACCTTGTATTCTTAAAGCTGATACCAACACCTCTAGTGGAAGTTTGCATGAATTCAACAAAGATAGTCTCTTGTATGGAAAGCTTCTCAATCTCTTCCCTGTACAAAGCATTGGCGCGTAATTTTATCAAAAGGGAAATGAGTGTAAAGCTAGTTATGTCAAAGAACACATAAACATTTCATAGAAATCTACTTGGAACAAATTAAGCCAACGTAAAGGTTATCTTAGATACATGTTTTACTATAGATTTAATGGTCAATCAGAGACCATTGAGCAAACGTATTGTGAGCAGAGCCAATGATTGATAAAAAAATCCTTGAGTGGGGTGCTGCTCTTATGTATTTTGCGTAAACCATACATTCGTAGACGTTGCGAACCTGTGAGACAAATCTGATCATAATTTTCACGACTTCACTGAACTTTGTTCAAGTTCTCTGGTACATTGCATTGTAATTTAGCTTCGATTTTTGTGACCTTGTGGTTTTCAACACTACCCAAATTTTTGGTTTTCTCCTTGCCATTTAAAATGTCATACGTGTTCTGTATTTTGTTAAGAATTTGACCCAAGATATTTCACTAGGTTTTGAGTTGTGGATACTTTCATGATGCTTTCATGATATTATCTCCTGAAAATATGCATGTAAAAGACACAGAGGTCGATTGGAGTGCTACAACAGGCAAGTGCCAAATCACTTAGTAAACCCTTAGCAGTGTATTAATTTCTGTGTTGATAAACAGCTCAGTTAATGGATCGCAAATCTTGAAGATTGAGTGATGATAAGATTAAACAACATGTTCAGTGTACGTCAGACATTAATTTCCCCTAAAGAATGGCCTTCTCGCGCTTGCAAAGCGAAAATGACTGCCAAAACATGCGATTCTACCACAGACCAGCACTTACTAGAAAAGTCAGAATGCGCCAAAAGGTATAAGGACGAGAGTTTTCGGATAATTGGCACAGCTAGATAGTCTTTCCACCTAAGTATATTGGAGTCTGTCAACATTGAAACCAAAAAACCGTGACTCTGTAGGAATAATGCGGGTGATTTCACGATTTTCTTTGCCTTTGTGTCGCTTTGTCATTATATTTATTGCTTCTGATTGGCTATATTTGATCTATGGTTCTCATAAAGGAAGTTGTCATAAATCTTTACTTACTCTTTTGACGATTCATACATTGAACAGAGTCAGAAAAAAAGGTTTACAGAACATACCAGGAATTGCAACTTGTTTGAATGCGATTATACTGACCCTACAAACACTAATAAAAAACTTGTACTTTAACTGGATGTCTTAAAATATTATGTTTTTCCTCGTCTTGTTATAAAATGCCACAAATTGTGAGTTCTTTCTTATATTTTATTCTAATTCCAAGTAACAATAAGTAAACTTCAGTAGAGCACTTCATTACTTTTCTTTAAAACGTTTTCTAATGGTACAAAAGTTAAATTTCTTTAACTAATAGCCTCCTCTAAAAAGCTTATCGACCGACATTGATCACGTAGATTCACAAAAATGAGGGTGACAATGCTATAGATGACTCTATTACCAAAGAGAGCATTCAAATATTTTAGTATTCTTATGAAAAAATATGCAACACTTGAGTAGGAATTGCTATGTTATGGCAAAATTAGTGAATCCTGAATCACCTATCTTCTTCTGTTTAAAGTAGGGACCAATGCCATCCACACGCATGCAACTACAATGCAAATTCTGCAATACTGCACATGGAGACAACAAGTATTCTTCACTGTTATTAAGCTGATAGAAATTATTTTATAAGGTTTCAGAAATATTGCCTTTGGAGTCAGCAATACAATTTGAAACTTTATGTAATAGAGAGGAAAGGATTTTTGACAATAATTTGCAGTACAAAGTGAAGGTATTTTATAACTCTGTTTGTTTCACAGATAGAAATGGAAACATCGTAATTGCTGTGGCGACCTCTGACAAAGGACTGAATCCAAAATGATAGAGCAAAATGGCAAAAGACTCAGAAAGGACAGCCGGTATCTGCAAGATGAATTTGTAACATGCTAATACCTGGACAAACATGAGTGTTGCATGTTCCAATGTCTTTCCCACTTCCTGGACAAGGTTTACCAGTTCCAACAGGAGCAGGATTATCACACTTTCTTGTTCTTGATCTTTGACCTCCAGCACACGATTTACTACATGATGACCATTGAGTCCATGGTGACCATGCACCGTCAACTACAAGAAAGACATTTGATCAATAATGGCTATGAACTCAAGTATTCTCTTATAATTTGTCTACCCTTTCTAATTATTTCCTATTAATCGTTATTTCTTGTTTCTAAAATGGGACCCATAATAAACTGGTAACTTTACGGCTATGAAAAGTGCTACAAGTTCACGACACGATGAAATCTGATACATATTACGATGACTAGCACCCTTAAAAGTCAACTTCTTTCCATGGTGATCTTTTCAAAGGTTTTTATGATGAAAAATTTAAAGTACTAATAGTTTCTATGAGTAATGAGAAAAAAATTTAGTAGTAGATAAAAAAGTTCAGTCTTGTTCAAAGGTTTGAAAATGAGCTTCATGTTGTGTTTATATGTGGTTGTGATTGTTTTTGACTTTATTTCAGAGTATAGATAAGTCCAGTCCTTTATTTTGGTTGTAAATGGAATAACAGTTTTTCATCGTATGAGGATTGGAAGATGTGATTTAAAGTTAGACTGAATTGTTACTCTGCTGTCTTCAACTGGATTGATCAATAGAGAGATGATTGGGTAGTTACGTTGAGAGAACTGTACCTTTACGTAAATTCATTTCTCCTTTCTACGTACGCAAGGGAAACATTTAGAACCAACAGACTTTTCGTACATTGTATTTTTAACAAAGATTTCGAAACGGAACGTCTCCGTCGGGTTGTCTGAAGGGTTCAGATTTCAGACTAGCGCTTTTTTGGTAAAACGCTTTTGTTGCATGTCCTTGTGCTAGAGTGCAATAGATATTCCATTCAAATTGAAGATGTAAAGTGTAGACATAAAAACAGTAAATTTTGCTAGGAAAGTCTTCTTACCAATTACTGGAATGTGTAAAATATTATTACCTGGACAAACATGAGTGTTGCATGTTCCAATGCCTTTCCCACTTCCTGGACAAGGTTTACCAGTTCCAACAGGAGCAGGATTATCACACTTTCTTGTTCTTGATCTTTGACCTCCAGCACACGATTTACTACATGATGACCATTGAGTCCATGGTGACCATGCACCGTCAACTGTGAGTAAGAAACGAAGACACTGTCGTCCATAAATACATGTATTTAAATACATTGGCAAGGAGACTGGCTATGTACAGGCTATAGGGAATTAAATTAGGAACAATTCATTTTGGTAGATTGGAATCTGACTATTTAGTATTGATAAATTAATTAACCAAATAATTATGCCCTGGATTAATCTTCTTATTAACCATAACTGGTACTGGCGCGATAGATATGAGATGTGGTAAAGAGGGAACTCTTTAAAGGCGAGCGTCGGTTATTTCTTGTCGATTGCCTAGAGCACTTGAAGAGAAATTCTTAACACATAATTACCTGGACAAACATGAGTGTTACATGTTCCAATGTCTTTTCCGCTCCCTGGACAAGGTTTACCAGTTCCAACAGGGGCAGGATTATTACACTTTCTTGTTCTTGATCTTTGACCTCCAGCACACGACTTACTACATGCTGACCATTGAGTCCATGGTGACCATCCACCGTCAACTGTGAGTAAAAAACGAAGACACTGTCGTCCATAAATACATGTCTTCAAAGCCTTAGGCAAGAATGTTTCTTATGTACAGGCCATATGGAGTTAATTTTAACTTTTCTTTCAAAACTTATATTGCTTCCCACACTATTTTTGTGTATAAGGTGGTGACCAATCTCCGTTTCCTTAGTCTTTCTGCCACACAGCTGTGCAAGCACAATAAACGCTAAAGTAGGTTGCTTGCCCAATGGTAGCACCGTGTCTTTAACTCCCAAAGTCTTTCCCGCTACCGCTGAGTGCTAATCTGGGAAGAATTGCTTACCTTTTTTGAAGGTTTTTTGGTATGACCTGGTCGTGGATTCGAACCCACTACCTTCCGCACGCAAAGCCGGCACTCTACTAGTAAGCCACCATTGCAGAAATAAATTAATTTTGACGGGATGAAAATTGACTATTTGTTATTAATAACTCACTTAACTGTTTTATTTATGTTCATAGGCGCGAATCCAGCCGAAATTCTGACCTATACACAGGTTGGCAAATAGTGCATGCCACGTCTCTTTGTAGGTCACGTTCAGAGGTTGGAAATAATATAAGTCCAAGGAATTTGTTGGTTTATGGCATTAAACAAAATGTTAATCACCAGCGAAAGAGGTTTTGAAGACAGAAAGTGAGATGGTGTAAAACAGAAGTAAATGTTTATGGCTAACCCATAATTTTTGGCTTCATTGATAGCAAAATGTTGCATTACAATAAAAATTGTAATATTGCTGTGACTAAGCTTTTCTTGAACACCACATTAGTTTTCCCGCACATAATGTGTAGGCTTATACATTAAATTTTAAGAACGATATCCTAGAAATTTTGCTCTTAACTAATAATAATTAAATTCAGTTTAGTTCTTTTTGTATAAATACCCCTCTTTTTTGTGGAAAAACGAGTTCAATTCTTTCTTTGGCTAATAAATGTAGTAGTTATGGAGTTTGACAAGAAGTACTCTACTATTATTTATATACTTGATATTAAGTCGATCTGAAGGAAAAGAAGCTGAAAGAGTGAATTCGTTACCATTTGTTAGCCATGGCCGTGATGTTATGTCTGCTGGTTTTTGAAATTTTATTTTTCTGAAGATAATTTTATAAATACATCTTAAAACTGTTTTGTAAAAGGTTTTCTTAAAGATTTTCAATGTGCACAAAATGTGTGTCTGAGTTTTAGTAAGCGGCAAGTCCGGAATGATCGCACTATCTGTGATTTTGGCCTGGCCTTCAAATTTGTAACTTCAATGTGAACGATTGCAATAAGTCAACTCAGATTCCTACTGGTTGCCTATTTCATTGAAGAGGCAAACGCGTCTTCCTATTTGATAAGTCAAATCTTACCTTAGTTTGCCCAAAATCTTGCAGAGGTAAAGTAAACACTGATTGACTTACAGGATGATTTGTAGAAGTCAAGTAAACAGTAATTGACTCACAGAGAAGTATAAGCTATGCAAGCTTACACAGGATGTAGCCGTTGATTGACTAATTGCGATTTCCCTTGGTGGTAAGCATCGAAGCTAGATTTGCATACACGCGTTAACAGTGCTAAACAGTGCATACCTTTTGTTCTTGGACATTGGGACTTGCCTTTAATAATTTATTCTACTTTGGATCGCATAAAGATATGCCTATGCATTGCTCTGCATACGGTTGTAACTACTGTAGTAATAAAAGCTCGAACTATCATTTTTTCTGTACCCATATAAAAATAAAAAGCTTTTGAAAGTATGAGTAAATTGAGCGAGAAGAGAGGCTTTAAACCAACTACTACCTCATACATTTATTCAAGACATCTTAACAAATTAAACCTTTATATGCCTGATTCGGATATTCTAGGTGCCTTCAAATGCCTAATCTTTGTGGCAAAGACGAAGATGAGAGATCGGACAAGCGAACCTTCAATTTTGCACAAAGAAAAGACGCTAAGTGAAAAGACCTCAACAGAATTAGATGCTAACATGCCAGTATACCAGGAGCCTCTAACTGACGAGGTATGTATAAGGATGTTTCTGCTGGTCGTACTGAAATTTGCAGTGTAGAGGACCTACTTGAGAGGATTGATCTCCTAGAAAAGAAGTATTTTCTCTACGCAAACGTAACAGGCACTGATATCAAGAATAGAAAATTCAATTTTCAAGTTATTGCTGAAATAGTTGAAAAATTTGCCCCACTTAATTATTTGTTTGCTAAACCAGTGAAGTCAATTAACCCTAAAGATCAAGACCAGCAAAGATCAGCAAACGGTTTGTTGTCACATCTTACAGCCTTCTTTGGCTTGGAAAGCCAGGAGTTCGGGAAGTTTGTTAGTGACATACCTCTCTTATTGGTGTAAATGCCACACGCTGCCATGCGATTGCATGTCCAGTTTCTCCATGGGTACTCACATTGTCACTCCATAATGTGGACATAAAGACGATAAATTTTGTTAGAAGAGTCTTGTTACCAATTAAGTGCATTTTTGGAAACTATCATTACCTGGACAAATGTGAGTGTTGCATGTTCCAATGTCTTTCCCACTTCCTGGACAAGGGTTACCAGTTCCAACAGGAGCAGGATTATCACACTTTCTTGTTCTTGATCTTTGACCTCCAGCACACGACTTGCTACATGATGACCACTGAGTCCATGGTGACCATGCACCGTCAACTACAAGAAGGGGGATATTTGATGAATAATGGCTATGAACACAAGTATTTTTCAATAATTTGTCTACCTTTTCTAATTATTTCCTACTAATCGTTATTTCATGTTTTTATAATGCACTGCACATTGAGACAACAAGTATTCTTCACTCCTACTAAGCTGATTATAAATTTCTAGAAATATTCCCTCTTGAGTCAGCAAGACAATCGAATCTTTATGTAGTAGAGAGCAAAGGATTTTTCATAATAATTTGAACTACATAGTGAAGGAATTTTATAACTCTGTTTGTTTGACAGGCAGAACTGGAAACATCGGATTCGTTGCGGCGACCTTTGACATAGGAATGAATTGGAAAGAGATAGAGGAAAAGTGACAAAAGACTTAGAACGGGCGGCCGCTATCTGCAAGATGAATTTGTAACATGCTAATACCTGGACAAACATGAGTGTTACATGTTGCAATGCCTTTCCCACTTCCTGGACAAGGTTTACCAGTTCCAACAGGAGCAGGATTATCACACTTTCTTGTTCTTGATCTTTGACCTCCAGCACACGATTTACTACATGATGACCATTGAGTCCATGGTGACCATCCACCGTCAACTGTGAGTAAAAAACGAAGACACTGTCGTCCATAAGTACGTGTCTTTAACTGCATTGGCAAGGAGACTAGCTATGTGCAAGTCATATGGAATTAAATTGGAAGTTTTTTGACGGGTACCAATTTCTTTTGATGGATTGGAAATTGACTATTTAGTAATGATAAATTTATTAACCAAGATAGTTATGTCCCGAATAAACCTTGCTACTAACTGTAGCTGGTTCACACGCGATAGATAGGACATGTAGTAGAGAGGAAACTCTTTTAAAGTGAGCTTCGGTTATTTCTTGTCGATTGCTTAGGGTACTAGAAAATATATTTTTGATGCGTTGTTACCTGGACAAACATGAGTGTTACATGTTGCAATGCCTTTTCCGCTCCCTGGACAAGGTTTACCAGCTCGAAGAGGGGCAGGATTATCACACTTTCGTGTTCTTAACCTTTGCCCTCCACCACAAGACTTGCTACACGATCTCCACAGAGTCCAAGATGACCATTTACCATCAACTGATTCTACAACAGATTAACGGGAAATAGTCCTATAGCATGATAATGGCAAGCAATTTGTTAAAGGGTTAGAGACTAATGTATAATAGAACTGACAGACGGTTTAACTTTTCATCAGACATTGGAAGATCGTCAATTTATCAGCCATACACCTTCGATGGCATTTTTTAGGTAATATTTGAAGGTTAGCCAAAAAAACAGAAAACCCAAATCTTTGGTTGGTTTATACAAGCAAGAAGCCTGGAGGGCAGTCGTACAAATCCGTTCAATCCTATAATTAACTCGGACACATCAAGTAGTTCAATGTTACCCTTTAAATAACGTATCTTAGTTCTGCCATATTATACTATTAACATTTATATTCAAAATTCTTGGACAGGATGAACATTTCAGTGTTATTTATATTGCTATTTATACGTATCCTGGCTTTGATGATAGCACACTCTCTAAAAAAGTACTTACCACAGCTTGATAGTATTTTTTTACTTTGAATTAAGTTATACATATTTGAGGTCTCACACTGAAGTTGTTTCAGATAATAACTCGGAAGTAAAAATGTTAACTTTTTGCCGTTCTTGAGTGCCCCTTTTATAAACATTTCAGCTAACCAGATCATGTTGCAATGACATTTGAACTTTGTTCCTTGCAGGATGCTGTAAGTAAGACAAAAATGAAACCACATAGCACATAGGTGCACATATATATTTTATGTATATACATTTATATTAGGTCAGCAGTCACTAATGCTTACAGCTATGTTTGTTAACAGTTAGGCATACTACAATAAAAGCACCACAAATTTATTAATTTTAACAAATCGTAGGGTCAGTAAATCCCTAAACAAGGTAAGAAAACCTTGCTATCGCGATCACAGTGAGACAGCACCCTTTGCTCAGCCAATTCCATTCGGGTGGATTGTGAAGTATCGGCAAACGTCTTAGAAAACTGCTGGAGACCAAAAGGTTGAAAAGGTTCGAAATGTATGGTTATTCAGGCAAAACCTTGTCATATTCGTAGCGCGATTTCCTATTTGAAAACATGAGACCTTGCAGCATGCTCTCCTGTTTTTAACAGTATTAATCACTGATCTGACTAAAAAGATATTTCATTAGTGCGTCTTAATATGTCTTCATACAGAAAATATTGTAGCACAAGTTATGAAAGTGCTGGCATAGCACTAGAAGTCAAAAAGACGCACTATACTTAATGGGTGCCTAGAAATCGCTGGAATCCACTTTCAGTGCAAATATAGATATGATATACTCTATAGCTACGCCTTGTTATAAAATATTTGCACAACTTCCTTACTGCCATTTTTAAGTAATGCGGTGTTAGGCTATTGCCAGCTCAGTGCCATAAAGATGGCACAGATTTCACCATTGATGTACATAAAGATGGCACAGATTTCACCATTGATGTACATAAAGATGGCACAGATTTAACCATTGATGTACATAAAGATGGCACAGATTTCACCATTGATGTACATAAAGATGGCATAGGTTTCACCATTGATGTACATATTGGAAGGTTTATGTGCATTGAGCAAGCGACCTTTGATTGCACATCAACAATAAGGAGATACACATGGGAGATAGCAGCAATAACGTAAATGCTTTGCTTAGTGTAAATTTTACGTACATCATTACTTCTCTGAAGCTGTTAGGAGCTGTACTGAATGGTGCAAGGCACTTTTCTGTCAAGTATAATTTGGAGACAGTTTTCTGATTGGACAAATCCCTATAATAAATAGAAAGTAATCTTTAGGTCGTTTTTCTAATACAGTGATGTTAGAATTCTATGCTATAAGTAAAACAATTAGTAAAATCCAAATCAAGCAACATCACGAAGTACAATTTAAATGGTCGAAAATAATTGACCATTCGTGCTCTGTAATGTTCTTCAATGCAAACAAAAATTCTTGCTTTTTAAGCAGCCTAAGAAGAACGCGTAAATAAAGACAAATAGTCTACAGTTATAATGAGGAACCATAGAATATTTAAGACTTTCTTATTAAACATTATAAAGAAGTATGTGTATTCCTACGGTAAGAGATCTAACAATCACATGAATTATAAAAGAAAGGTGATAAAAAACAATATGTTCATGGTAGAGCATGACTAGGGCCTTGTCTGTCCTAAATACATGTATGGATTGTTTTATTCCTTTAAAAGGCAGTAAAGTTACAAATGCTTTGTTTCACTGGTCATGTTAGGATAATCTACAAGAGGAGAGATTAAAATAAAGCTTTAGATAAGAGTATACGATAACAATTGTAATCTTGTAAACTAGTTCTAATGAAGCAATTTTTATACACCATAAAACAATAAAGCAACTACAATGAGAAAAAACGTGTTTTGAAATTTAAGGAATTGAGAACTAATACAGTAACACTAATACTTGTGTTGGCCTCTTTAAAATTGTTTAGGTAGAAAAAACGAATAGAAAGGAGATGTTTTCAAAGTTTTTAAATAATCATTAGAAGTACCAAAGTTGAAAGGAGGAGATAAACTTACAGTCTGATCAAATGTATTAAACCATTGAATGCATTATCAGATATGAACTCCAGTCTATTATACGCGATTGAGCTAAAATGAAATAAAATTCTCTTCCTATACAAACTTGAAACACAAATAAAAAGATATGGAAGTAAACTATGGTAAAACAGTACAAGTAAAAACATGAAATAGTATCAAATGACATAAAATACAATCATCATCATCATTATAGGGGAACCTAACTCTGTGTTGTGAAGTGATACCAACATGATATCATCAATTCATTTTTAAGCAAAAAGCTCTCGGCAGCTCAGTCGTCCGAGCATTCTGTCTGAAAAGCAGAATAGAATGGGTTTAGTTCCCACTTGTCTTTTCTTGGAACTTGCACAATAAGGTATGACGTTAGAAAGGATAGCAAAAGTATTTGAGTTGTAATCATTGGGAGACATCATGGAACATAAGCAGTTTGTTGGGAAATGACTGGCCTTCAAACGATCAATGAGTAAATGTCTAAATACTGATATCTGTATAAAGAAGCAAGCTAAAATCCTAGGATGTTTATTTCAAACTAGTCACCATATTTTGCTTGATGTGAACTCCATGTTTGTTTTGAAAGTGACAGGTGATCTATGCCAACCAAATTTGCCTGTTTTTTTAGTTCTATACAAAAATGTCACGATGGTGTAGTTTGCTTTCTATACATTTGGAAGAATGAGACGATGAATTCTTTAACTAAAGGATATTTTCAATATTTGTTGGCTATTAGTTATTATTTCAATGCTAAACTGCAAAATATGCCAAAATTCAGTCACATCCTGCATTGTAGGTTGTTTTAAATAACACACTATAGTGCTTAACAATTTGTAGTCATTAATAAACAGTACTTACAGAAAAAGCAAACGAGTAAGACCACTGAACCACGTGGAAGCGATTGATGTAATTTCATTTTTGTTAAGATTTCTGCAATATAAAAAGCAAAACGTATTTGGATTTAACATTGAGAAAGTACTGCAGTAGTTGCACATTAAAAAGACCCGGAGGAAAGCAACTAGGTAAGGTTCAGACTCTACCTGCAATGAAATGACCAGTGAGTCGTCCGGGCACAAACATTGGTTAAGGAGAGTCTATGCCCTTGGAATCAAAGATTTATCGTGAAAATTTGATTACCTCCTGTGTATGCAAGAAGGCAATGTTTTCAGTCATGTCTGTCTGTGAAAGTGTATGTATGTGTGTATGTATGTGTGTGTGTCTTGACCTAGAAAACGACATACTCAAGTACACAGGGTACTTCTTAAGAGTATCTAAGTCACATTTAATTATCATAGACTCAAGTTCAAATACGTTGTTTAGCTCTTTTTGCTGAGTGGGTGGTGACACCTCGACTTAATCGCATTCTTTGTTTTATTTTGAATTTAGGACTATTAAGTACCAGATATTAGTGTTCTCTTGGTATGTAATAGCGGATTCTCACCTCTTGAATCTTCAGGGCGAGTACGCTTGTTTATATACAGTCTCAAATTTAAGTCGATACGATGGCGTTGTACATAGAACCTGACTAAACACAAGGTTCTCTCGACTGCAAATCTCCAGGACTTTACTGCTTAGCTTGACAGAAGTGGTCAAAGATTTTTAGTTACTTAGCTTTTATCGTCATCTCCTGTTGTCCTGTGCCTGTCTATTGGCCGGTAAGCGCACAAGGCATGCGACTAAAACAAATCTGGTTACATATACTTCTATACAATATTATATGTATTTTGGCTCTTAAAATTGACAAGTTGCTTCTATTTTGTAAAGAGTTACGTATGTTGTCGAGTGATCTTAAAACAACATTTTGGGATGCAAAGTCAAAAAAGGAGTATTTCCACTGAAAGTGAAAAACGGGTAAGTCATTACCAACAGCAACGCAATATTTGTGCTGCAGTAATGTTGAATCTTAAACATATGACGGACACTTAAACTAGTAACATGTCTGTTGTCAAAGAAATGATGCGATAATTACGAATTTCTCTAACATGGAATAAAACTCTACGAGAATTATGTTGAAACACTTACGTCTGCAGTAAACTGACTAAATTAATAGGCATGAATATATTGAAAATGGAACTGAAATTGAAAAACCGTTATGCAGTTTGAAACATAAGCGTGTTAAAGTAATATTTGTTACTATTGTAAAGACACTTAACTGTTGTTGCCATTCCAATAACGAAAGTCTCATTGTGCTGACAGTGATTTTGTGGAAGAATTCTTATTATTAAGTGTAGCTGTTTCCCACATACAAATACATGTTAACTTTTTTTACTCTTTCTTTCTCTCTTTCTCTCCCTCTGCAGACGAATCTGTTTCAAGTCATAGGCTAGAATTTTGCACTTCGCCAAGAAAAATCCATAGAGAGTAGCCTTTTCCTGAATTTCAATTAATGTACTCTTAAGTCCTCCTTAACTCTTAAAGTATCTTTGAAAGAATATAATTCCATAAGAAAAATCTTATTATAATTTGCGCAAGAAAAATATATACTGTAAAAGTATGTTAGCCATTATTTCATTTACTCTTGATCAGCTATGAAATGGCTATTTAGATTCAAACAATGTTATTATGATTGAAGTGATGGACTCGCATAATTTAAGATAAAATATAAACTCGGTACATACATCTGTTCAATGGAATTCAATCCAATGAAGGCAAAAGCACCAACAGTCTTTATTTTATTTCTTTCCAAATTCCTACAAAATAAAAATTAGGCTAAACATTTTCGGCATAAACTATAAACTATAAAGTGTCCATTATGTACGGACAGGTGCAGCAAAGCAACTTGGAAGTACTTTACTCTTTATAAAGGAGACCAGCTATATACCGACCATCGAGTTCATACATCTATCTATCTATCTATCTATCTATCTATCTATCTATCTATCTATCTATCTATCTATCTGTCTGTCTGTCTGTCTGTCTGTCTGTCTGTCTATCTATCTATCTATCTATCTATCTAACTATCTATCTATCTGAAAAGGGGAAGGACCATATATGCAGGGTCCGAGAGTGGATACCAAAACACCATTTTTTCCCTGGCCGACTAAGAAACAAGCCCTACTTATCGGAACTCGGAGTGGAGGTGGTTACTCTGGGAGGAGTCCAACAGTGCATACTAGAGGAGAGTAAGGACTAGACTGGAAAACGTTTAACCAAAAGGCCAGGAAGTGATTCACTAATGTCTCGTCTCCCTTGACGAAATCATAAAGAATATGTCAATAATTTGTACAGGGGAAAGGTTTAAAGCCGTCCATCTAACAGGAGATCTTTGTTAAGTTAATGAAATATGCGACTAGAGGTGTTGAATTCAGTTTTAACAATTGAAGGTGTCAACAAAGAGACGGTAAAACGCTCAAAGAATAATACATAAAGCACTCAAATTTACAATTAGAAATAAAGAAGATAGCTACCTTTTTTGATATTTTTGGAGAAAAAACGAAAGAAAAGATTATTAATTTTATGGATGAAATAACGTTTACTTCAGAAATTTCCTGTCTATATTAAACTACCTTGATATTCGATTGGCATTCGATTAAAATGCCGTAGTGAAACGTTTCTCTGCCGTCAATCCAAGAACTTTTTTTACAACTAGGAAGATCTATGCATTCATAACTATTGTATACCTACCATGCAAAAACGTACTTGTTTATGCATTTCTTTGCCGATATGAACTTCGTTTGTAGTTCGCACTTTTCAAAGATTGGGTGACAGGATTAAACAACATGTTCCAGCCAGTGTACGTCAAGTATCAATACCTTCTAGGGAACAACCATCTTGCGTTTGCAAAGACAAAATGACTTTCAAAACACTCTAAAGTGTATAAGGACAATAATTTTTGGATAATTGGCAAAGCAAGATAGTCTTCCCGTCCAAGTTTATTGGAGTCTGTCTACATTGAAACAAGAAAACCAGGACTGTGTAAGCAGAAAGAGCTCCTTTCTTTTACTTTAGCTCTTCCAAGTCCTTTGTTATTGTGTTTTCTTTTCGTCTGTTTTTCTTTATTTTTTCTGATTTGCTAGTTTTGATCCATCTTTGTCATATATATATATATATCTTTCTGAAGATTCATTGCGCAATGTCGCAAATTTTAAGGCTAAATGTCACTAAAGCTGCAGCAAAATACATAGGACAAGGGAAGTTACTGAAAAACTTCACATTTGGTAGGAAGAAACCGTTAGAAACTGCAATTGAGTTCAAGCTTCCTACAACACTTATCTTTTAAGTGGGAGGCTAAGACGTTTGCCTTGAAGGGACTGACAAAAATCTCCGTTGGGCTCGCAACTTTAATCGATACCTATACAAAAATTTCTCACTTCGCACAATTCATTATACGTACAACCGACATTTAGAGTTTCCTGATTTTAATATCAAATTTTTTACAGCGGAGGACCACTGCTATTCAGTATTTAGTTTGTGCCTGAAATATTTGCACGTTTACAATTTGTATTCTTACAAAAACTAGTTTCAACAGCAGTTGTGCAGACAAAACCAATGAGATGGTGGTGTATTGCATTATAACTCAAGAAGCTTCGTTTTGATGCAATAATGAGTAAAAAGGGTGCATTTAAAGGATAAATTAAGATATTACGTATTAATCGAAATTCACTCACAGAACTATAAGTTTACCGAGGCCTCTGAATAAGCCGTTTGGTATCTCCTTGATCCAGTTTCTAGCGAGATTGCTAAAAGCAAGTCAAAAACGAGATAATAAATTAGTAAAATACGGAGACAATGACTATGACGGAAGCATAACTTTGGAGTTTTCTTAGTGTCTAAACTAAACTATCCTGCATAATGTAATTATACAGCTTTAGCCTTGAAGGCTCGCTTTCTAAGTACTAAGAACGAACAATAGATACCAAAACAAGATAGCAGCACAATTTTAAGCGAAATGTTAACGGTAAAGGTAGCGGTGTCTAAAGTTAATTGTTTCTATATCCTATACCAAGGTATGATTATAGCAAATGATACTCCAAACACTGTTTGTTAAAGATGGCTATTAAAAACTTGTTTAACTCTTGAACAATTGTACCTCTATAATATGACCTGCAGTGACAAACATTTTCATTTATCGCGTTACCATGACCTAGATAACATCAACTGGCTCGTAATTGACAATCTAAGCAATGAAAAATCAGTACTGGTAAAAACGTCACAGTTTAATGTCGTGATATTCTAGATGTTATTAAAAGATTTTAACTAGTTTCCTTGCGTACCATGTCTGCCATACAACGTACGAACGCATGTCACACGTTGTCAATCTGTTGACATAACATTGATATTCGACTAACTACGGTAAACCGGGTTTGTCATGGTAAAGTTATTTCTTTGATAATATAATGTCGTTTGCCTACTTCGATACGAAACGATATAATAAAACATTATCAGTATTGCATGGTATCATACAATACGATACAATAAAATATAATATGAAAATTGTTAGTATTGCATGGTATCATACAATACGATACAATAAAATATAATATGATATTGTTAGTATTGCATGGTATCATACAATACGATAGAATAAAATATAATATGATATTGTCAGTATTGCATGGTATCATACAATACGATAAAATAAAATATAATATGATATTGTCAGTATTACATGGTATCATACAATACGATACAATAAAATATAATATGATATTGTTAGTATTGCATGGTATCATACAATACGACACAATAAAACATATTATGATATTGTCAGTATTGCATGGTATCATACAATACGATACAATAAAATATAATATGATATTGCCAGTATTGCATGGTATCATACAATACGATACAATAAAATATAATATGATATTGTCAGTACTGCATGGCATCATACAATACGATACAATGAAATATAATATGATATTGTCAGTATTGCATGGTATCATACAATACGATACAATGAAATATAATATGATATTATCAGTATTAGCTGGTATCATACATGTGATACAGTATGATATTATCAGTATTAGCTGGTATCATACATGTGATACAGTATGGTATTATTATTGTGAAGCATGGTATGTATGTATGATTTAAAATAATGTAAAATGATGTTATCGGTATTACATGGAATGATACAATATGATGTAACATGGCATTATTAGTATTACATGGTATGATACAATACAATGTGATGCAATTTAATATTATTGGTATTATGTAGAATGATACAATGCTATACGATATGACATGAAATTGTTGAAGAGCACTTAGGCCGAAATATGACTGCTAGTGATATTTATCTGATGAAACGTTTGTAGATGCCAAAGCAAGGATACTGTATAATCTTGCAGGAATAAGCTAGAGATGAAAAAGGAAAGAAACAAAATTAAATACCATTGTTTTCTCAGTTGTGTTACTTACATTCTCTTTAAAGTAAATAGGTTTCTAAATACTCCAACACGCAGTTTTGTGATTGAGTTTTCGTTAAGATATCTGCGAAAATAAAAGGAGGCAGAAATTCAATAAGCTTCAATAAAGTAAATATATATAAGATGGGGAGGATGAAGGCCAAAGCTAAATTGGGAGGATACCACTCTCAAGTAGTGTAGTCAGGCTAGTCTGAGCAAACATGGAAGAAGTGTAGAAAGGGAGTGCTTTCATAGAAGGAAAGGCTGTCAGTAACCCATGGTCAGATAGAAGGAAGCCATCAAAAATAAACGATACGATAGTCGAACAATCTTATTGTGATACAAAACTTACAAATGTGCGACATGGCGCTAAAATTATATATATAAATATAAATATTTCGTATCGTGATACCAAGGACTTGGAAAGTCTTTCACCAAATCTTTGTGCCGTGATGGTACGTTGAGTGTTTGCTTTTGAGCATGAGGATTGCAAATAAAAGCCCGATCGGCTCACTTTCAATGCAGCTATTATGGTAATGCTCCAGTCATGAATAATAAAACATATATACAAGAAATGTAATGAAGATGGGAGACATTAAGCTTAGAGAGTCATTTACCCAACTGTGCATGGCATAGTTATGAAAGTGACTATTTTCATAACAAAATAAATGGCCCTAGTTGCCTTCCTGAGAAGTGACACGTATTCATATACTGAAACAGTACTAGGATAACCCTTTCCCGAGTCATAAGTATTCTTGCGAAAATAGTTCACGTCATGCAAAAACATGTGTTGTGTCAATATTTTATCCGTAGGTAATGCAAACTTCAAAAAGTGGTTCCAAAGGCAGCTGGGGTCAGGGAGGTTTATATTTTTTAATTACTGTAGGGAATGTTTGTGTACGGATTGCTGAAGAATGGACTGGATATAGCATATTAGAAAACTGCATATGAAAGAACGAGAAATCTGAAGCCTCAACAACAAAATTTTATAACATAGCCTCGGCACACATTGTTACATTAACTGATATAGCACGTAGTAGAAGACAGTCTACGTCTGCCTGGGTATACGAGAACCTTTCTGTATGTAGTCCAGTAAGAGGAAGCGTTTAGGCTTAGAAAGCCTAATGGGAAGGAAATTAACCCTACATATGTTAGAATGGAACAGTATTCAAACACACTTTGCGGAAACTGGAGTGTTCAGACACTTGAAAAAAGAACCGTAGACCATCAGATATTTTCTAACATTTATCTATTTCAGGACAGTATATCATGACCAGTATTGATTTAAAAAGTAGATTTCAAACGGTCAATGGCTACATTTTACGCTTTCCAAATCTCTTACATTGAGTGGATATTTCGTAGTCCGTCAAATGCTCCCACGCTTATTGAAAATATCATGTTTTTGTCAAGAAATCTACAACAGAGAAAGAATAGTCAATATATACAATCTGAAATGACAAAAGTTGAGGACTGCTTTATATTGTTTAAACCTCTCACATTGTACTTTAGTATAAGCAGTAAGTAAAATGCTTACAAACAATGTGTAATTAATGAAGCCTTTTAGATATTTTTTACCTTCCTTCCCGGGATCTGTAATACTGTTTTGGTTTCGTGTGGGACGCGGTCTAGCTTCAATTCCTATGTTCACTAACAAGCTACGTACGCTGTCACGGAGCTAGCGGTTTACCTATGGGCCCTTATTACGTATGACGTTTAGATCAGTGGCGGACACTTTGCTAATTATTGAGAGGGTGAAACTTCACTTTTAGTAAGTTTTAACTCGTAGGAATCGCCCTGTTTACGCGAAATTATAGTACATAATCATCATTCAGAGGGTTAACCAAGTAGTTATTTTGAATTAAGACATATCAATGACTTTGATAACCTTCAGTACAAGTACCAAAATTGCAAGGAATGCTATTCACATGGCAGCAAAATCGACGCCTACAAAATAGTTTAAACATTTTCAAAGTTACAAAAGACTTAGTAATTTTTGAGGAAAGCCAAAAGATGTCTTATATGTTGTATTCAGATAGGCCTTTTAGGGCAACTGTTTCACTCACTGAAGTAAGACTGGCATGCAAATGTGAAGGTTTAAACGTGTTAACTGAAATATTGAAAGCAATTCTTTCAAGCTTAAAGGAGATTGCTGAATTTCAGTCCCTATCATTTTTCGAGGTTATGACTAGTTTGGTTTTTTCATGTTAAGGCTTTGGCTTGTAAAAATGCGATTGCTAACAATAGATGATAAATTTCATATTTCATAAATTAACAACTTACAATGACCTTGCATTCACAAATTGTCGCAATCTGTTAGGTGGCACGTCTTCTATCAGGTTCTCAACGAGATATCTGTGAAAATATTGCAAGAAAACAAATGCTCTGACAATTACATTATCGGACAATCATAATAAAGCACTCTGAAGTTTGCATGAAGTTTTGAAGGAGCTCCAAAGCAAATCAGAGTGGCAAGGGTCATAGATGCTGATAAAGAGGTGATAGGTAGAGTTTAAGCGGCGCAGTGGGGGCGAGGGAACCTGTGACGTTCCAGCAGATATTAGAAGGAGCGCCAAAGTTTTGAAGGAGCTCCAAAGCAAATCAGAGTGGCAAGGGTCATAGATGCTGATAAAGACGTGATAGGTAGAGCTTTAGCTGCGGCAGTGGGTGAGAAACAGAAAACAAGGCCACCTTTCTCCATTAAATGCACTTGTTATCATCTGTCATTCAGATTTGAAGTTGATAGAAGCAACCCAGCGCTATGTCAGGTGTATTCCATTGCTGTAAGCTCCACTAGCGCAGAGGGATCGTTTTTAGCTCAGAGGAGGATCAAAACGCGGATAACATCAAGCGTGATCCACGAAAGATTACCTGATTGTAATGAAAGAAAAGCAAGCCAGAATCCCTGCTTGTAATGACCATCAAAAACTTTTCTGCCCTAGATGTAGAAAGTATCATTGAATCATTGTTCACAAAAACCTCAAATGAACTTTCCAAACCTCATTTACATTTTTGTTAATGTCTGTCGCATTCAAAAGTGTTTCGTGAGGGAGTTTATAAAGTCGACCACGATAGGGGTTTGAATTAGTGTATAGCTCAATATCATGAGAAAGTGTTTTGCAAACGGGGCCTGTACTAGCGAAAACATATGCAAATTTCCATAGCAGATTCTGTATAGCGCGTTTCTGATCACCAGAAAGTTGTTGGCTGAAAGTTCCAAAAGTCTCGGGTTGGAGCTCCGGGTCAGTAATTGTTGCAGCAAACGATAATGACATATTAAAGTCTCGAAGTCCGGGAACACCAAAAATTAGATTTTGCACTGGAGCTTTCATAACATAGCATTTGGCGGCTTTTTCAACGCCGTCAAAAATTACACGTAGATTAACTAATCCCAAAGTTGATGCAATTTGGCCTTTGGCTAACAAGAACTGCTTTGCAATTGGCTGAACTCGCAGTCCCAGTTGATTACACAGCTTCAAAGAAATGACATTAATACTGCTCCCTGTATCTAATAAACATCTGACTTTCTGGGAGAAATTATTTGCTGATTTACAATCAATGTCAGTCGTGGGTACCCCAGTGGAGGAAATCACTGCTCCTGACTGGGGTTTCCGTGGTTTTTTGGAGGCCTATTCTTTTGCCAGCAAAATCGTGCGATATGCCCCATCTTTCCGCAGTGGAAAGATTTTACAGGGAAGCGGCCTCAATTTTGGCTTTTTCAGATCCCTGAGGTTTCAAACTGGCGAATTGGTCAGGCCATTCCATTTTGTCCATGAATTGGATAACTTCGGACATGTGATCGAACCCCTTTGACGGGTACAAATTTTTGAGGGTGACATCGGACAATTTCGCTTGTAGAAGATCGATAAGGGATACGTCGGAATACCCCACAACTTCCAATCTACCAGATTGGTCCTTGAAAAGATTCCAGTCGTCCCTGCATTTCACGATCGGTAAATCATCAGAGGTGATCGATTGCTTCTCTCGTTTGGCCCAAATTCGTTTCAGCTCTGTAAGTAACTTGGAATAAGTTGACCAGCCATCTCGAATTTTCGTAGAATGCTTCAAGAGACTTTCATCAACAAGCGTTTTCAACACAGCAAGCTTAAGATGCTCCTTTTGCGAGCCATCAGCGTCATTAACGGACTTATAAGTCTTTACCAAAAATAGGATGATCTCGGAATCCAAAACACTTTCCCATGCAGAAAAATCGACGTTGTAGGTTAGCTTCATGACTGCCCCAATGTTACTGTTGTACAGTAGTCATCTATAGAGATAGCAACAATACGTGGAAAGCACAACAAATTCTATTATAACCCGAAAATTACAGAGAGAGGTACGTATCTCCAGCAGCGGTCATCAATAATGCCAACATAGCACAAACATGTGCATTCCAACCAATCAACGATATATTTCATACAGTGTGTTCCATTCATCTTGTGCAGCAAATTGTCCTCATGTTGGGACTGGTTTTTTTATCCCTAACATTGCTAAAATTTAAAAGTCGTAAGAAAATTGCCAAGCTGTCATTCTCCTCATAGGCTGACAACTATGTACTTCTAATGAAGGGGCGCCTTTCCCTAATGGTCCCCCTTACGAAAAAAGCCAGGCCACCATTAGTAGATATCCCTGTACATCCATATATCTGACAGAGAAACGTAAATCTTGCGTTATTTTTCTTATGATTGTAAAGAACGACAGTTCTGTAAGAATTGTGATGAAAATTACTTCAAAATCAAAGCCAAATTAAAATTATCCGAATTTAAATTAATGTGACCTGTGTTCACAAGGACGAACGCTGTATTTGATCCATCATCATTATGATAGTAATAGTATTATTCTCACACCACTAATACCCACTTTAGTAAGCGACAGTAAATCCTACATTGCTTGCTCGTTTTATCGATCAGCTTTGAACATCTTACAGAAATTCAATATTTACGTTAATGAGTTAAAAAGGACATGGAGCGTAACCGCCACAGAAAATTAGAGATTTTTGGTCCGTTTACAAAATATTACAATTAAATTGATAGATACGAGGCGGACTAAATTCTTAAACAAGAATTCAAATAAACTTTTATGAATAATCGATATATCTCTAACAAAGGTCCAGGAAGTAAGATATACTTACACTTCACGGTATAAATATGCATTATAAAAGCGATCTGAAGGAATCTCAACCAAGTTGCCTTTGCACGTTAATCTAGGAGGTCGTAAACTGCAGTGAGAAAACCTGGTACCTGCCTGAGCGAATGAGGGTAACATTAGTATAAACCAAAGTTTATATATAGCTGTCATGATTGTTTTTTAAATGCGTGGATTATCGCGTGTAATATAGATATCATTTGTCAAGTACTCCTCTATCAATCGTACTGCTGAAAACTAGGGTTGCGACTGGAAAACGCGTACTTTCAAAATATGTTGTGACGTCAAATTATTGCTGTTTTTGACGTCACGCTTCTCGATAAAAGGACGAGAAAGACGACATATTGTCAACATTCATTCCCTGATTCAAAAATGACAATCTTAGCAATATTTGCCGATGCGTTATGTCTGATCCGTCTTTTGAAAGTTTTTACTGATACCAGGATCCTTACTTTAACTTTGAAAGTTATTATCTATGGCACAAAATAATGCAACCTATTAAAATTCATTTCACGAGAAAGAAACATCTATCCCGGTTGACACAAATCCAGGCCACGTCTACCAAAAATCTGTGTGAAGTGAGATCAAGACGCAGCAAGACGAGCTGGCTCGGTCTAAACGGATGAAAAAGTCATATGTGGCAAGCGCAACTAAATTTCTCCCTAAAGTAAACTCAGATTTCAGATCCAATTTCAATTCAAAACGAGGCCAGGCCGATCCGCCTTTTCTCCTGTGAACTTCTTTCGTTGGCTCAAATCTCAGGTCGCCTCATATAAACAGGCGCATAGAATCCAAAAAGGGAGTCATGAATAGACGTACCTAATAGATGCTGTGTGTTGCGAAAAACAATCTCGCAGAAAAAAACCAAACAAAGCGACGAAACTCAAGGTTAGGGTGAGTGTAAGTCTTTTCAGACGCTTCAAAACATTGTACTTTTTGTCTTTCTTGAGGATCGGGGCATAACCATTAAATACAGGTAGATTGGAATCAGAGGGAAGAGCGTTTCATACTTTTGATACTAAAAACATACGCTTTGGAGAAGGTTAATACAATTTGTTTTTGTAAATTTCAGTTGTTTTGCCGTGATCCATTGCCAGTGTAGCGATGTATCTGAAGGTCCGGGTTTTTTAGCTAACATTACTGAGAGAAAACGAAGCTGTGGCTATCCGTTTATTATTCCCTATTTCTATAACTCTGTTTATCCCTTCATAATATCCGAAACTATAAACTACAGTCGATTACTATTTTCAAACTATCTACTGACGTCCGTCTCGCTCTCTCAAATTAAAGAAACTTTTGCAAAAATGCCAGCGCGATACTATGACCTCTAGAAATGTCTCCTACTAATATTAGAGAAAAATCTTCGTGTCAAGGTAAATTATCAAAAAATGTAAAAAAAATCATATCAATAGATTGTTCATTGGCAGCCATGTTTTCTGATACACAGGTTGAAGACGAATCCGATCCATGCCTTTGAAAAGTTTGAATGTTCTATGCACAGTGCATTTTCGTTTATCCGAACAGCGTGCACTTAAACGTGGAACCAGCCGTTCAGATAAGCCAAAAATTTGGATAAGCGAGGATGAATTTTGAGTTGCCAAAATTGCATTTCCTTCAAAGTCTCTTTCAAAGTAAAAACAATTCCTTCAAACATTTCCTTCAAAGTAAAAACAATCTCTGTCATGCACTTGGGTAAAATAGAGACGAGGACAAACTCATTCAAACATGTATTTTATCAGCTAAAGACACCGTCTCCACAGAACCCTGACCATTTCCAACGCGTGACCGACGCAAAGTGACAATACTCGACAGCACGCAAAGACCCCATTGTTACCAACAGAATTGCGTTTAGAGTTAAGTGGCGGGAAAATTTCTTTCCATTAAAACCGAGCTACGTAATTGCCCCTGTCTGGAAGAAAGTTTGCAAGCGAAGAAATGGACGAACTCGTCGTCTGCAGTGGCGAATGCAATACAGTATAAACGATTTCAATGACCGGAGGCGTGTGTGTTTGTGATGTGTACCCACCAGCCAGTTCGTTTGCCAAACATGGGATGATCGTTGCGGTTCATTGGTGGAGTTTCGTCAGTTCGAGAAACAGAAGGCGAGTGCTAGACGCGCGGTGAAAGCGTTTTTGCTTCGTTTGTCCACAACGCGCGTTCTTGCGGTGGAAGCTTGAAGAAGTTATACTTTTTCAGATGGAAAAATTGTGCCCTTTAAGACGTTGGCATAAACGAAGTTCGGATAAGTGGGGTTCGGATAAACGAGGATGCACTGTACCAAAGATTATGGGCATTGCAGAAGTAAGACCTCGATCAGTGTATCCACCAGCGACATACGAGGGAAAAAATCTCAGGTTATCATTTATGTTTCTAAGCACTCTCGCAGTTACTGTTAGGTGCCAAATTGACGGAATAGCTGGGTTAGGAAATATAAAGATAACTGATAACTAACTGGTGATTTATCTTGTAGAGGAAATAACCGTGCTACGTTTCCTGCTAGTTCAAAATATCATTGAATCTTTTTCACGAAGAGAATCTTGCCTTTCTAAAGTTTAACAGTTCAGTGTTCATTTCTGGTGAAAATCTATAGAATAAAGGCAGATCAGATGCCATCCTCAGGGCTCAAATAGAAACGTTAGCCCCGGTGAGCATGTGCTCTGATAGTGCTCACGTTGTCCTTAATGAATGAGGTCAGAAGTTTATTATTTAAAACAGAGGCATTCAAGTGTCAAAATCTGACCATTTTTCTGGCACTGTTAGCTCACACCTGGATCCACCACTGATCTGTGTTGAACTATTTTGTATGATGTGGAAGTCTTGACCATCAAGGAACAATGATAGCCTAAGCTGGGGAGCACGACAGCTATGGCATTAAGATTGAGTCTACCTCAAGTAATACCTTAGGTGCAATTGAAACATCACGGGGGTCTTACAGCAGGGCCGTAGTCGCCGGGGGGGCAGAGGGGCAATTGCCCTCCTTTTTTGCAAAATGAATATTTTCAAAACAATTGTTCAAAACATCAGCTATAAACAGTGAACTTTGTATCATAGAATTAACTACCAACCGCGTACCAACGTTTCCTGTAAGCTAGCTGGTTTTCAAGTCTTTCCAACAGTGCTTTTGTTTTTACAAAATGAAGAGGTACCCGATGAACCTAGTATTCGGTGGATGTTTTAGCCACCCATTTTTCAAAGGCCTACTATGGCCCTATTACAGTATCTGACATTTTCAACAAGTTCCCAGGTTACGGTGAAGGAATTAGTAGATTGAAGGAACACTAATTCAACATTCTGATGGTTGCTAATGTAGAACATGTCACTCAGGTTATGCATCGAATACCATGAAATTTATTAGATAAGTTTAGTATGAAAAAAGATAAATTCTATCAAAGAAATACGTGAGCTAAATTCTTGGGTTTTATCAGTTGTGGCTATTCTAAGAGATGACATCAGACTACATGTAGACATGCATCTATGCAGTTAAACATGAAAGGTAGCAAGTCGCCATGGTTCATAAACTTTTAGGAGATCTGGACAGAAGCAAGTATTTTAGTAAATTCGAGCTAAGCTCAGTACATCACTAAATTGAACTGAAAGCAGAATCTAGAGATATATCAGCATTTAAAAACATAAAAGGAATTTTCATTATAAGAGATTAATATTAGAGATTTCGCGCTCTCCATTATCGAGTCAGGAAACCATATAACAGATTTTGCAGAAATGTGAGACAGTACATTATATCATAGATGATATTATAGTCCATGTTGAAATTGAGGAAAAATATGATTAAATTAGAGAAAGTATTTATTTTGCTAAGTGAGAAAGGCCTCATATTTAAACATGCCAAAGGTAGTGTCTCGTCTAAAGTTAACAGGGAATGTTTTATCAGAACATGGCGTTTGGTCAGCAGAGGCCGAAGTTAAAGCAGGTGTAGAAGCATGGAAACCTGAGAGTGCAAGTGAAATGCGAAGTTTCCTGGGGCGATTTAATTCTACAGCTTGATGCAGTCCTGATGTAAGAATAATACCTGTGCCTTTAAGTAAGATGACGAAAGCTTATAAATTCCTTTGCATAGGGTGAACAGCGACAGAAGGCTTTTGACGAGTTGAAGAAATGTTCAGCAAGTTTAGAGACGCTAGGGTCTTTGATAAGGAAACACCAACCACATGATGCGGATACTAGGCCAGTTGGATTAGTTACAGCAGTAGTATGCAAGAGGAACAAGGAGAGCACAAAATAATGAGTTATGCTAGTCGTAGCTTAAGTACTGGTAAGCGTCGTTATTTTCAAACAAAAAAAAGAGCCTTAAGCTACTGTCTAGGTTTCAAAAAGGTTTCTTGTTTACTTTCATGGATCAAAATCGGACCTTGGCATGGACAACAACCTTTCAGAATGTACTTTCTCTCAGACGTCCAGGACGTGTTCTACAGTTGAGAGATGGTTGCCCAGAATGCAGCTTTATACTTTTACAAATTTGTAGTGTCGTGGGGCTATCATATGAATTTAAAAGAAGGAAAAAGTTTCTGACGTTATCACCTTTTTGAAGAGGTTAACGATCCACCCGCCCATTTTTTTAATCTACAAGGCCTTAATGATGCGACATTTTTTAATATTCTCTTAAAATATGAAAATGAAAAAACGCAAGGGAGAAATTTTTACTGTTATTATTTAATATTTTCTTTCTCCTGTGATTTCCGCCAGCACGTATGATGTGTCTTTCTTAAGTTGGAACCTAAATTTTCTGAAAACATGTTTTGTTGCATGGGAGCTCGATCCGAATTGCATGTATTGAATAGAAGAAGAGAAAGTTTCTGAGTTGGGCAGCTTTTGAGTTAAGGCACAGTTCAAATATATTTTCTTCCTTAGTGATTGGGCTTATAGATATGGCCTTTCTGATTACTTTGATTTTGCTACAAAGGCAAGTAGATGCATAATCGACATCTGCAAGTTTCTTTACTGCATTGGGTTTTTGCAGGATAGAGGCATGGAAAATTTCAATATATCTGAGACCAGACAGCTAACTTTGCTTCGTTGTTTGTCTTGAATTCCGGGCTACTTTTCTGTATTCATTTCCAAGGCAAATTAGGTTTGCCCAGATACGTTACCCATTTCTTTTGACACGAGGGTTCAAGTGCATCGATATTTCACAGCTCAGAATACACTTTATGAAATTATAAACCTGTTGCCTCTTTCCTTTCCTAAAGGGAGTAAAATAACTGTCATTTAAGACATAGGAGGTATCACAATTTGCACTTCCTGCTACCAGGTCTTGAATTTGGCCTTGCAAATAGTGCAGCAGTTAAGACAACGTGTTTTTTAAAGACTATAGCTCTTCAATAACTGTTGTTAAGGACATAGCAATTTATGAGGGATGTTAAACGAACAAATGACACAACGATATCATACCAGGTCCATTCCATATTTTTGTCGAAAACTGCTCTTTGTATGGATTGGATAGGTAACTTGTTACCAAGTGGAAAGTGAATCGCTGCCTCGTACTAGACTTACAGACGTAAAGCCGCTTTGAAATTTAAAAAATGGAAATAACTTGCATTCTGACAAAGTGTAACCCAGATAACGAAGATTACAGAAGGAAAATATCACAATAGTAATCCTTAAAATATCAATTAGTTAAGTACTGTGACATCGCTCGGTAAAAGGTAGACTTTGTACGTAACTGTAAACGTAAGCTTGCTTCCATGACTCACGCTATTCGTTACATAGAAACCAAGTAAGCTTTCCTCTTCTGCACAAAGCAAGCGGTATTTTGGTGTTTGAATGCAATATATAATCCAAACGAGTTTGACGTATTTATTGTGATGATGGGTCCTGGTATTGTGGTACTCCTTTAAGAACTACCTGCCGTAAATCAAATAAATGCACATGCTGAATACTTACAAAATTTACATTATAATTTGCAAGATAAAGCGTACAATCTTCTGCATAAAGCATATGTTACTTAACTGTTAAAAGCGCAACTTAAATGTCTAGCTATAAGTAATGTAATCATATGAGAAAATTGAAGCAAAAAAGAGATACTTGATTACTTAAGGTGATATTTATAGAGTATTATTAATTTCCATTTGTACATAATTACTTGTAGTATGCCATTCCCGTACACTCGAACTTACTGTCGACCTTTCATTTTATACGTAACAAACAATGAATTTTAAAAAAATATTACAATGCATATTTTATGCTCTTTTTACAAATGTCTGTATAATTTTTTTTTTACAAATTTTAATTAGTTACAAATTTCGTATTGTTAAATTAATCATCGACCTTTAAACCGAGCAAAACGTTTTGCAAAATCACATACATTTTTAAATTTCTTTTCATTTTATTAGTACATAATAATATGTTTATCATATCATAAGTCATTAAATCCTCCATAAGTAACGATTCACTATACCTGATAAAAAGACAAGATGAAATTTATGATCTATGATATCAAAAACAGGAAAGTTTATGACATCACATTTGATAAAAACAAAAAAGAAAAAATACATGTAATTCACCCATAGCTTTAAAACACTCTGCAAATTCTGTCAAATGTTGTCAGTCTGGTCGTTGCCGAAAGAATTTTGTACAAAATTAAAAATTATACATTTAACCATCAAGGAGAGATTGCGGTAGCTTTAGAACTGATTATTATGACACTTTGAACTGAGACCTAGTTACGACGTCGCTCTTGTGACAAATTTCAGTCGGGTCAAATTCAATATTATAGTTACTATTTCACGACAAACTAATCGTCTAAATCCAACTTGCAAACTCGTGTTAAACTTGACTCAAGGTTATGATGTACTGTTAGATTACTTAACATAACAGCAACTTGGCTTTAGATGATAAACTCATGTCGTGTCAAATTCACCTGATATAGGTCTTGGTGTATAATTTGCTAATGTCGAACTAAACAATCATAACAACTTTTCCTGATTGTTGTTGAAATGCAACGCAAATTGCGACGCATAAATTGGAGATGCTCATTTAAATGCCAGAATTGTGTTAAATTTTGCATAATTGAATTTACCTCAACTGAAATGCGACATCTAAATTAAGCCTAAAACTTATGAAGGTGACCTTCGTCACCGACATTTAATTTCAAATTACCACGTAACTAAGGCCAAATACGCAGTTCAACATTCCCAGCTGAAAGCCGTGTATAGATTGTTGTGACTAGAGTGTTTTAATCGTAAGTCCTATTAAAATCTTAAAATATATGTAATGCTTGTATTCGTAAGCGTTGTATATAAGAATAATAATTCTCGGTCGTTACTAAAGATTATAAACATTGAATCGATGAAGCGAATTTCTCTCTTCATGTATCATTTTAATCGTCAGTAACCATTATCTTTCGTCTTAATCTTATCGTTCATGCATTATACTTCCTATATTTCCACTGTAATAATTTTGCAACATGTTAGTTTATAACAAAGGCTCTTAATGCATCAAATTATAGACTTGAATTCTGAGCAGATAATTTTCTGCCAAAACTTTCCTAAACGTACATATGCTTCTACTTCAGATCAAATAGAATATAAGATAATAAACAACAATAGGGAATTTATATAAGCCTTCACACACAATTCTATGCACAGGACACGTCCACTTCAAGATATCAAATATTGTACAGTCAATTCAGTCCGATTTCATCGATAATACTTGCAAGGCAGGACTTTGGAGCAGTACATTTTCTCCTGGAATATCCAGTCAAAATTTGTTTATCCATGGATCAACAAAAGGATAACACTGTCAGCAAAGTGGATAATAATTCCCCTTTTAATAGCGAAGAAGGTCATTAAAAATTCTCTTACCTGGATCACGATAGATCCTCCCTGTTTTCCTTCCTTTTTGATGTCTCTGGTCTTTTACCAATATCATCTGTTTTGTTTTCCTCGCATTCCTGATCATCTGCATAAGCAACATCTTGGCATCTTCTTGTTGCGGAAGCTCCTTTCGTTTCCATAGAGCAATTTTTATCAGGGCTATCAGCCTTCCCACACTTATGTGTTCTTTCAGAGTATGAGAAGTTAGATCCACTGTTGAAACTATACTCCTGAGAATTTAAGCTATTTTCCATCCCATTGTCTGCAGGTGAGTTTGAAAGAAAAACATCATACATGTATGCTTTGGTGTTGCCTCATACTGTTAAATAAGAGAACCTGATACAACACAAATTATTTGAATAATGAACTATAACTCTCAAAAGAATGACATCATACCATTATTTGCCAACGACATTTTCATACGAATTTTTATATTTATCTGCGATAAGTTAAGTTTTTAAAGTAATCAAACGAGGATAACTTTATAATCTTAATGTCTATGATCAATAAACTGTTGTAGGTACTAGCTCAGTTGTCATCGCGATTTCCCGTTTAAAATGCAGCATTTAATTACAATGTAACAATAGCAGCAAATCCTTGTACTCGTCACAGTAAAATAGCAATATATAACTCTGGGAGTGAAACAGTGATTTTCCTTTGCTACCCTGTAATATTCGTAGTTTAGTATACATCATCACCTTCAAAAGACGTCAGTTTTTAATGTCTCTCCTGTCCGACAGCGTGAGAAGCTTTTAAGTCGATTCTTACGATCAGATCATAAGAATGAG
Organism: Chironex yamaguchii; assembly: GCA_024741275.1. NCBI lineage: Eukaryota > Metazoa > Cnidaria > Cubozoa > Chirodropida > Chirodropidae > Chironex > Chironex yamaguchii. The sequence goes on from JANTCA010054071.1 coordinate 32,013, forward strand.
GGAATTGAACGTGATGAAAGGGAACAAGATAAAGAACACATATACATTTCTTTACCTCTTTTGTTAAAAAAACGTTATACTATATTAAGATGTCTCATACCTGTACAACTGCTGACTTCAGGGTCCCCTGGAAGGTCATCTGCACTGTCGGAAAGGTTAACTCTACTTGACAATGTGGCATCTCTATCATTTCCTGATTCATCACTTTCACATTCGTCATCCAGTGAGAGTGCAAAGCTGAGACGATCAACCATTCTTTTCTGTATATCACTTACACTTCTCTTTCTTGCATTTTCAAAATACTTTATAGCTGGGTTTTTCGCTAAACTCATTATCGCAGTTATAGCCTTTTTCCACAGAGGAAGTCTACTTTTAGCATTTTTGTCCTCAGTGTTTGCTGTGTTATCTTGAAAACTGTTTCTAAGTGAACTAATAATTTTTGCCTGTATATCACTAAAGGTTCTATTTCTCGCATTTTCCAAATATTTAACACTTGGGTAATGTCTAACGACCTTGGCAGCACTAACTGATTTCTCCCAAAGTGGCAATCTTTTGTCCGCTTTATCTTGACTCTCAGTATTATTTTCCGCGTGAGGTGGAAGGAACTTTGATGATGGAGCCCATCTGTTGTCAAGGTCGTTATCGCTGGATTCCATAAACAAAGCGTTGTCATAACCTAACATCTTACCCATAAGATTTCCATAATCAAGCTCAGCACTTGTTGTTCTCCTTGCAAACACTCTGCAGAAATGCTGAAATTCAGCACTATCTGACTTCTCTACACTGATTTCTTCTTGCAAAGCTCTAAGTTCTTCTAAAATCATGGTGTATGAATTTGTTCTATTTGATGTTCTCGATAGATTTTCCATATGCGTCGAGCTCGATTTAGAGTGGATATGTGTCGAGCTCTTTGGCACTAGCCAGGACATCCACTTTTCACGCCTGTGTCGCTGTCTAATGTTAGCATTGCCTGTTAAAAAACTCGCTCTTCTTCCGTTAGAACACTTCCAGTGCTTGATGGGGGTTGGGTATCCGAAATCTCGTGCCCTACAGGAACTACCTGAGTCATCATTGGTATCACTAATAGGAGCGCGATCAACTTGGGAACCTAGATGTAACAATGAATTTGGCTGTTCAATTCTTTGAATTTTTGTTATATCAACGGAGGAAATCTCAGAAGTAGTACTTAATGACCCATTGCTAGATGTTTGTTCTGAGGAATGGGGTGATGTTACTGCTTGAGGCACAGTAGTGATGAAGTTAGCGTCTAATCTATCTCTTCCTATTGCGTTTATAGCTACAATTAACTTGGAATGCGGTGAATCAGACGGCGCAAGTGTCATAGTAGCCATCTCAAGCTCTTTTACTCGGTCTTTAACACCTTGAGACAGCGTGTTATGATTGCTACAGATGGCTGAAACCTCTGCCTTTCGATGTCCCCTCTCTCGGTTTAATGTAGCAACCTTGCTATTGCTACTAGATTGATAAATTGTCGTCGAAGGGCTTTCCCTGTCAATAAAAGTTCTCCCTAGAGACGAGAAACTACTAGATGACTGATCTCTGCTTAAACTAAATTCGCCCTGCTTTCGAACTTTACATTTCTTTTTACTTCGCACTACATGTGGTAGATTTGTACCGCTGTCAATGACAGAAACTTTGCTTGAAGTCAAATCTAGTGGACGATTCAAGGCTTCGAGTAACTCCTTATGTCCGAAATTGTGGTATCCTTTTCCTGTTTCAGGACGAACATCCTTTGCACTACCCACTTCAGTAGGGGAACTTGATGCGATTATACCTTCGCTCCAAGAGACTGAGCCATCGCTGCTTCTCTCGATATTGTTGCATGAAGCATCCTCAGAATCTCTAGTATGGGTTGCCTTTGGCATGTGTGTAATGTTTTTGGGATCCTTGTGCTGTTTGGCAATGACATGTCGTGATTTTCTACCAATCATACTTTTCTCTGGTAGCTGGGGTTCAATGTCTACCCAAGGAGTCTGGTTCGGAGTCCCTTTTGCAGCCAATTCTTTCAACACTTTCGATAGATTCGGAGATTTGGGTGTAGTTGAGGAATTCTTTGAAATAGCATTAGCATACTTCATTTCTTTTATATCACTCTTACTTGTCTCACTTTCCACTGTCGTCTTAGAGACTGTCTTTCGCAAACTATCATTCTGAGTTAACACTCCATGCATATCCTTACCTGTATTATCCTCTGTACTATCTTTGATTTGGCTGTAGAATAAACTTTTATTAAACTGCGTTTTGTGTGAACTTTGTTCAGTCGGTCTTTCGTTGCCCTGTCCGGCACTCGCTTTAGAGTCAATAACGTTTTCGGTAGTCCGTACTTTCGAGTTAACAGTATCATTAAAAGCCACGTCTCTCGATACACATCCATTTGTTTTCTTCATTTCAACAATTTGCTGCTCACTGTTACTCTGTTTCTTATGCTCACTCGTAGAAGACAGTTCGGAATGCTTCAAGTTATTCTCAGTATTCATACATGGGTCCTTCTGAGTTCTGTCTAAAAGAAGTGGCTTATGCTTCTCTGTGTAGCGACCAGTGTGCCTGTCCCCCAAGAACGTTCCAGTCGAGGTGTCAACACGTTGATTAGAGTTAGATGGCTCACCCTGTGTTTTAAACGGTCTTTTAATTTGCCTTCCTAAATGAGGTATAGCATTAACGTCTTCTGGGACGATGTTGTAATTAACTGCTTTTGCCTGATAATGTCCCTCATTCTTCTCTGTTGCTAGAGGATGCGTTGTATCATCAGTGCCGTTTTGAAGTTTCCTTGACAGCAGTTTCGAAAGGATTTCTTCGAAAGGGTTAACTGCATCATTTTCACTACGACACGAGTTGTCCATTAAAGCATTAGGTTCTTCATTTGTAGCTTTGTGATTCGGTGTGGGTTGCTTAGGTAAAGAAGCAGAGCAATCCGCTAACGCTTGTTGATTGTCAGGAATAGCATTGTTTTGTGGATCCATCGTAGGCGGATCATTGTTCCCGAGACGTCGTCCCACCTCAAGGTTATTATTCCTTGGTTGCCCTCGACTAGCACCTAATGCTTTTTTTGTATCAGCCATTGTTGTTACTTTAAATTCTAAAATGTTTCGTTGGTCACTGGAATCTGAGTCTGCCATTTGCTGATTATCGGTTGAGAGCTCCTGTATTTTGCTAATTTCTTTTCTACATTCACGCTGCTGTCTATATTCTAAAATACTATCACTTTTTTCATGTTTGTTAATTCTCTCTGTCATATGTTGCACAGTGTATTCTTGGTTTCCATCTTCAAAGTCCCTCGAGGATGGTGAGATGTTCCGAGATGCTGCATTTTCATCCGGTTGAGACTTGTTATTAAGAATGAGATACCTCACTTCTCCATTATTGGCACCATCACTTCGCATTTGATGTCTGCTGTCCAAATCCGTGGAGCCAAGCCTGATCCGATCAGTCAATTTGGGTTTAAAAACATTCTGAACAGTATTATTTGGAACTGAAGTATTATCGGTATTCCTACTTCTATGACCATGTGATTTTGATATCGTAGATCCATCAAAAATGGGCGTGGAAATTTTTACATGATCAGGATAATATTTCTTCCCAGTGGAAGTGCATTCTTTCTTAAGTCTGGATCTCACAAAGGAAGTAAATCTCAATTCGTCTTCATCGTCATCGAATGCTTCGTCTTCTACTTTCGGCTGTAATTGTTTGCAACTTTCAATATCGGATGTCATCTTTTGCGTGTCATCAACTTCTTGTTTTGCCAAAGAAAATCGAGTTTGTCCTTCACTTGAAATAATCCTGGACCCCTCAGTTTCTCCTGCATATAAATTTTGATCAACTGTGTGCGTAACTTGCTTTCTTGCTTTCCTTCTTGCTACAGAAGTAAAATTTAACGTATCGTAATCACTGTGTGCAGGTTTCTCTCCTGCCTGTGAATGCCATTGCTCACAGTATGCACTGTTTTTACTCGACTTCTTTTCACCCGACACACCTTGAGCTGCAAGTCGCATCAGATGCGCAGAATTGTGTGTGTCAGTATATTCATCATTCGTCATTTCATCAAGTATACCTGGCCTCCCCGAAGGATGGCGATTATAGCTTTTAACTGCAGATCGCATTAAATTTTCCGGATTGGGATGCTCAATATATTCATCCCTGCTCATTTCACCAAGTATAAGTTGTTTCACTAAAGGATAATTACTACGGTCTTGAGCTCTAGATCGTATTAAATCATCAGTATCAGGGCGCTCGGTATATTTATTCCACTTCATTTCACCAAGCATGCCTTGTCTCTTCAAGAAATCCCTATTATGGTCTTGAGCGGACCAAATCAAGCTGTCAGTATCGACTACTTTAGTATTTTCACTCCTATTCATTTCATAAAGTATATGCTTCTTCGAGGGATTGCGATTATGGTCTTGATTTGCAGATCGCATCAAATTCTCATCATTCTGGCGAACAAAATATTCATTCTTCTTCCCTTCACTGAGTATAGCTTGTCTGTCTAAGGCATAATGACCGTGTTCTTGAGTAGCAGTTGGCGACAATTTGTGCTTATTTGGCTCTTGATCCATGGAAAAGTCTTGCTTTCTTAATCTTAACCTTGACAAAGAGGTAAATTTGACCTCATCTCCATTTTCGTCAAAAGATTTCCTTGGTGCATCGGGATCTACTTGTTGATTGCGTCCGGTATTTGTATTCCTCTTTGTTTCACCAACTAGATCTTTTTTGTCGAAGTTATATTGATAAGTTCCTTGAGTTGACAGTCGAACTTCATCGTCAATGTCAGGTTTTTTGTTAATGAAAGTGCCTTGGCTTCTTAATCTCGATCTTGCAAAAGAGGTAAAGTCAGCTGCATCTTGATCCCTATCTAAATATGTGCTCTGTACTTGTAGATGTCCTTGTTGATTTTGTTTGACATCTGCAGTCCTCTTCGTTTCTCCGAGAAGGCCTCGTCTTTCTGAGGGATAGCTACTAGATCCTTGAGCTGCTAATGACATATGATATTTGGTATGATGCTCTTTACTCATGGACGATTCTGGTCTTTTAGATCTGGATTGTGCTAGGGAGGTAAAATTTAGCATCTCATCATCAGCAAATTTCACTTCTGAGTTTTGATGACCCTGCTTAGCAAATGTGATATTTTCATACTTATCCTTTCCTCCTGGTACTTTTTTGTCCTCTGACGAATATTGCCTACGTCCTTCATGTCCAGATCGCAAGAATTTTCTCTCAGTATGTTCTTTACCCACGGACGAGTCTGGCCACTGTGCCGTGGAAGTTAAATTTAGAACAAGATTTTCGTCTAAATATTTCTTCTCTGCTTCTTCGTCTCTTTGTCCAGGACATCTGCTGTTCTCAGTCCTCTTCGAATGCAAAACAATTGAATCTTTGGCAGGTTTCGAAGATTCTTCTGCTCCTTGTAGTACAATTTTGGCGCTGGGAACAATGTCGCCATATGCTCTGTTGTTAACACCGTTATTTGGATTACTTTGTCGAGCAGAAGGAACCTTATTTAAGCTATCGTCATTGGGATTATCGATTTGCAGTCGATTCTCTATTACTGACTTTGGTCTCTTATGGGTATGGTGTCCATCCCTATTAATTGCTGCTGATGTCTCAGGTCGCAAAAGGTGCTGTTGGGGTAGATAGCAATCTTGTGGTAATGACTCCTTTCGTTTGACATCATGTTTACAGATATGAGGTGTATATCTTTCGTCGCATTGTATACCAGTCGGTTTATCAGATTCTAACACTCTTGTGTGACTGCATTCAACCACGTTAATATTTTCTCTGCTTGAAGACGAGGTATGCTCAAGGCATGCCACAGGCAAGGAGAAAGCGTTTTTCTGGTGTTGGGGATATTCTTCGTTAATCCTTGAATTTTGGCTTACATTTAAATTGTCATTATTAATCGAATCACGCTCTATTCCAAAATCACTTTGATTTCGATGGGCATTCCTTTCCGAAATCCTTTCAACTAGATGATTTAATTCTCGTTCAACTATGTTGTTTTGTATACTGGATGCTGGCTCAAGGGAATGCTGAGTTTTCCGTGCAGTGCCTGGAACCGAAAAAGCGGGCCTTGTGGTAATAGCATCCCTCGCGACTATGTTCTTGCTGTAGTCAGTCATTTTTCTAATAACAGAAGGTTCGACTTCACTTGATCTCTTCTGAATGCGTTCTTCGTGACCTCCGTTTTTGCTCCACCCAGGAATGGCTTTATAAAACTTGTCTCGAAGCATACCTTTTTTTTGTTGATCGTTGACAATTGATTTCACAGCGGCTTTCCGCTCACCATTTTTCAGGTGGCCAGGAATGGAGGGATAGGATACCACATTGGCAGCAGAAACGTGATCACAGTTCTGTGCGCTGCAATGTACGAGAGTGGCACTCCAGTTATTTGTATTGCTGTCATTGTCATACACTTTTTCAGCAACTGGTGCAGAACAATGAGAGAGTTGTTCTACATCGAAATGGGTATGAGCTTGGCAATATGGACAGCCTTGTGACAGCACACTGGGATTCTCAACCGCAAGAGCTTTTCGCTCCATTGACGTAAACTGTTTATGAGGATTAACACTATTTGACAAGTCATAAATGTCAATCGGAAAAGGTTGAGAAATGTGTCCATCACTTTCAATCTCATTAACTGCTTTATGGGTCATATTTGCACCCAAAGCCATCTGTTGAGCCTTACGAGATGTCTGGGAAGCCACCTTTTTGCTTCGAGTATTCAGCTCCCGAAAAGAGTCGACATTTGATTCCGAACCAAAATCAATAACAATACTTTTGAAACTATCAAGCACGTGGCTATATTGAGCAGGTTGAGTAATAATGTCCTCGTTTACGCCAAACTCGCGCCCTTTATCGCAATCCGGTATCACACCATACCCTTCGTGGTCTATGGCACTGGTTTGGATAGATATATTCCGAGGTAGGACAATGATGTCCTCTGTTACGCCAAGCTGGCGTTCCCTATCTTCACCCGGTACCGTGCAGTGATCTTCCCCGTGTATACTACTGGTCTGGATAGATGCATTCCTAAGTAAAACAGTGACGTCTTCTGTTACGCCTAGCTGGAATTGCGTATCTCCAGCCAGTACCTTACAATGCCCTTCGTTGGCTATGCTACTGGTTTGGATAGATTTATTTCTAGGTAGGACAATGATGTCCTCTGTTCCGCCCATCTGACGCTCCTTATCGTCCACCGGTATCATACCATAC
>JANTCA010054072.1:0-17573 GCA_024741275.1 Chironex yamaguchii
TCCCACTTAGTGCAGCTATTGTGGTAATGCCCACTCTTGACAAATATATAAAAAGCACTGTGTCTGTTGAGGTATTAGGTATTATATATATATATATAAAGTTAAAGTCCGTGTTTTGACAATTCCTCAAAAAACAGTGCTCAATACATAAATATGCAGAGCGTAATACAACTCATGAGTTGTGATATACATAGATATGTATACTGCGTGGTTTCACTGAGAGTTCACATATAGTGTTTCGTTGTTGGGTTTACGGTATGCGTTGTTGAGTTTAAGGAGTTTGTACTTAAGTCTAGGAGACACTTCCATAACAAGTTTTCATTAATTCAAGGACCATACCTAACCGCACATTTCCGAATGAAAGTTTAGCCATGTTATAAGATTTTTTAACTTCTGGCAAATCAGAGTCACAACTGTCCTACTGTTCAGTAATGCTTCTTAGTAGTAAACGTGACAATTTGCGTTTGAATACAGCAAGTCAAGTTAAGAAGCCTGTCAAAAGTTACTGAAGTTAGATGCCACTGTCTTTCAGGGATGTCAAACTGCTTACAAATTGTTGTTTTTCACAATGACTATGATGCAACACTAGTTACCTCATAAATTTCTTCGAGTTCTCTCTGATGAGGGGACGGTGGCAATAATTGGTCTGCACTCCTTGTAGCACGAGACAAAGTTCCTCCCATTTCTAGCTAAAAATTGACATTTCGGAGATAATGAATATTTCACATTTTATCTACCATCCACTCAAGAATGCACGAACACTGAAACCACTCTAGAGGCTGCCAGTCCATCTTATACGTAATCCTTATTGTCCGATCTCAGAAGGTGTGAGTTCTGCTCACACGTTCAACAACAACGTAATGTCATGTGAGCCACACGAAATTAAGCATATGTCTTCCCTCCGTAACAGGGAAGACTTGAATTTCAAGTAAATACCGAGGATCTGACCCCAAAAGGTCCAGTGAGGTGATGGCTGCCCATTTTTGATTAAAATTACAGCAGGTTCAGATGATTACCCTGTTTTAAAACGAAAATTAAGTTTCCCAGTAAATATTCAATTAATTGAAAATACTCCATGTACCACAAGGCGAAAACAAGAGCATCTCAAAAGTTTCATAACTTTAAAATAGTCATTGCGACTGTAAGTTATTTGATTACTTGATTATTTGGTTATTTGATCTTTTACGACCCTTGAATAGCGGCAGCGAAGCCAGGAGGTAGAGGCTTCAGCCTTCCACTTTTTGTCAGAGGTTTGAGAATCGCTGTGCCGCCCTTTCTGAAATCTGAGTAGTAGCTTAACGCAGCTACCGTAGAAATGCTCTTATGAGTAAGGGATGGCGATATTTCCTTTCTTTTGGCGAAGAGTCGCTACCATTTGTTTGATCCAGAAAATGCACCTCCTTCCATGTTGCCATATAAGACAAGGTAAAAGTGAATGTGTTTCTTACCGGCCTACTTTCTGATAGATGATTTTTTAAATGATCAAAGCGCACCTGTGGCGAACTCACAGTCAAGTATTACTCTTATGATACGACATTTGCTGTAATTTTGCTTTTGTATCTTCTTTTTATATAAACTAAACGTTTTTTGTCGAAGATTTACGAAATGCCAAGGTTCCTGAGCAACACAGACCTAAAGGTTACATTTTTGTTCTCATGTAACATCTCTAATACGAAATAGGGGCGTTGCCCTTTAACTATATTAGGTAACACACAAATCTGTACCCCCCCCAACACCGAAAGACCCCACCAGCCGCCATTGCCATTGATCCTGATTGCTTCTTCCAATGATGACATGAAATACTCCACTTCATTAATGCCAATTGGTTCCTCATGATGGGATGGGCTGCACTCGCAAAAAAATCGAATTTCCAGTCATCCAAAAGCATTGTGGTACAATTGTAGCGTCACTAACAAGTTCACACTCAACCGATTTGGATAACTCCGTTTATTCCTTTTAGAACGGAATCAACCGTGAGTTAAAAATTACCAATCTTTCATATTTACAAACCTTGAAATAGGGTATAAAAGGACCTACTTCTCTCTAGAAATAGCAAATCGTTCTGAGTTTAAACCAGTTCGTAAAGGAGATTGATGAACAAACGAAGTAAATTACTGTTTCTGTATTTGCTTCTCCTATCTATGTATCTTTTGCTGCCTTAGTACTGGTATGGAACATAAACTCATCAATATCTCACTACTAACCTAAAAAAAAACAACTGTGACTTTTTGTCCGAGTTGACAGATCATCTCATGACTTGTATTGAAATGAAAGTTGGATTGTTGTTTTTTTGAGAAACAAATCATACGTCCAGGGCGGGGGCTGAACACGTGACATATTGCTTACTGAGCAGATGCTCTGACAACAGAGCGTACCGGGACGTTATTTCTCAGTGGTGAATTTAAGACGTCATGACTCGATAATTGAGTCTCTACAGATACACGTCCAAGAACTTCTTTAGACTGTAATACTGAAAATGTATTACTGACCGTCATTGGCATTTAAAGGTCTGACAAATGACTCAGTCTATAAATTGTTGGCAAATGTACACTTAGTCATGAGCAACAGGTGACTTATAATATCGTAATATGTAAGCATTAACAGAGGGCAACGTCTATAACATTAAATTTGAGTTAAGAAGAAATTTAATATCGAGAAGTCTTATTTGACTACAAAACATCCAGAAACAACTACGAATCATTGTAAATTGTGGGATTGATGAATCCTAATTTCCCAATATATTTATGATTTCTACAATGGCACATGAGTAAGTTTTTTTGGTTGTTGATTTATATGTATAGGTTTCTGTAGATTCAAGGATAGACCTCATGCTCAACATGAATGGCCACTGGGCTTATGCTAGGCGCTCATGGGGAGACTTTTACTGAGCAATGTGTCGCGCATGCCACTTTGCTCAGCAATATGCTCATCTTGTGCGGCGAACTTTGGCGAGACTTGTAGCTCGCGAGTCAAAAAACACAGAATCAAATAAGTTTGACATTTTCTGCCTTGCGCGTCATCTTGCTCACCGTATGCGCCGACTTGAGCATTTTGCTCACCCCATCAAAAATGTCAGGCAAGTCTTCAGGGGCGGCGTGGCAAAAATAAAGGGCCCTGGAAATTTTTTCGAAAAAGGCCATGCTAGTCCGACTTCCTTCTCTGAGTACTCAATTTTCGGTCTTCTGGTTCCACAACAACGATAAATACACCTAATTGCAAAAACATGTCAATACCTTTTTTAATGCAGTTAGTAAGCATCCAAATTTTTTCGAGTTATTAACGATCAGTCAAATAGTAAGCAATCTCTTCGTCTCTTTTGATGTTGTGGTTAGTTTGTCAACAATCTTATTACTCGAACCTTGCTGAGGATTTCACTTTCGATGCTCATCAGCATGAACGATTCAAGGCTTTCCTGGCAAAGGGGTGGCTTAAACCAACCTTGATCAGCTTCAACTTAGAGAAATTTTTTTCACATTCTACTTGCGTAACAGCAAGTGTCAGCAAAAATTGATATAGTGTGTGAAGTTGAGAATACATTACACAGTTCAAGTTGTGCTCATGTAGAGCTTTGTATGCACAAGTGAAACATGACAAGCAACGTTTTTGTGGACTTTGGATGTAATGACATCGGTCTCTTCTCCTTCTTCGATTTCCTCTCAAACAATGGTGTTGAATTCTTCGGTAACGACATGGCAAGTCTCTGAAAGGAACTCACAAAACTCTGGAGCTGTATAAACAAATGATCTCTGTTGACTCGGTTGTCAAGGAGATCACCTGTTTGGGTCATTGATGCTGCTGAAATGCCGGATTCTCGAAGCTTCTTGAAACGCTTGGAATCAAAACAAGAGAAATCCTTGCAGAGCATCTCATGGTTTAAAAATCTTTTCTTCATATGTGTGACTAGGCGATCCATTACCAAATTGAAGGTGTTGACTTTAAAAAACTGCAGCTCATATACAACTGCTTTATCCTAGCATTGTTCATCTAGTTACTTTTTCTTGTGCACTCTTTTGTTTGGTAAAAAGTGCCAAGCTCTAAATCCGACTTCTCCAATGCTTCATTCACTAGTTTACAAAGGTCCTTGGCTTTAGTGTGAATGCTCTGAAAATCTCTCCATATATTTTTAATCTTTCTGCTTGTTATTTCTACCATCCTCCATGCTTGAAGCATGTCTAAGCCTTTTCTCTGCAAATACAATGACGAAGGAGCTGTTATGCTGTAGATTCTCAAGAAGATGACGGCTGTGAGGATTGTCTCGAATTTCTGAAAGTAATCCATGAAAAGCAGTGATTCGATACGAGTTGATTTTTCCAATGAAATGTCATTGGCTTTTGCACCCAGCGTCAAAAGCAATTCAACATATAGGTCTTTGTCTGGAGCTGAATAAGTTCCAATTATTTTTGTAAGAGCTTGTGACTTCGACAGCTATCTGGTTTTACCAACTGTGCCGAGCCTTTTTGAAGGTATTCCTGATTTTTCCAGCGTTTGTTTCCAAACATCCAGACTTCCTAGGGTTTGTGCTCCCACTCAAAATAAGTGGTTTTGAAATAGCTTTTAGTTTCTAGTGAGGATAGCATGTCTAAAAATTAAGCATTGATTGAATAGGTAGGTGCCCAATTTTTAGGCATATTTGCTATACTTCCAAACTAACCAGCTCTGTTGCGTATCATGGAAATGACTACCAAAGGCAGCATCACAGTCATTAAAGAGATCAAAAGTAGATAGTCTGCAAATTCTAAATTGTTGTTTACCATATTTAACATAACAGTGTCTCATAGGTTAATCAAACTGCAACCGAAGAGTACTATTATTATCCCACAGTAATGTAGAATAACAAGTTGTAAAGTTTACATTTAAGAAAAGAAGGTAAAATGTACAATTCGTCTTAAGGTGATTAAAGAATCATCTAGGGCTTTTAAACATTTGAACCATGAATCATTTTGCAGGCAGCATTATAAAAGCACCACAGACCTCTTAGTAAAGATTTGTACAGCAGTTTAATGAGATATATTATAATTGATGTGATAAGGTTTAGAAGCAAAAATAGCTGATGGTATGTTTATCTAAAAACTTTACTGTTTACAATTTCTAAGCATTTTCAGGATTTCATTATGATCAGTTGGGAAGGGCTTAGTACTGTTTCCGTCATGGTTTCCACTATAAATGCACAGTATATTAATTGAGCGGAGCTTACCTATCGCACTCACTTTGTTTCCACTATTTCATTTGAACAGAACTATTCATTTTACACTAACAGGAACATTTTAATGCAAGTTACACACGTTAGAACAACTGCTTTAGGTGTCAAACACGCGCGTAAAAATGATGTTCCAATGTGTAAAAGTTACAGCGAATTGAGCTCTAATTTTTCCTCACTTATCAATCTTAATTGTAATACTTTAATCGTGTAAATTGAATTAACAATAATTAATCTCATTGCTAACAATGCATGCTTTTAGGATATTTATTTATCTCAATCACCAGTCAAAATAGGGTTTAGAAAATCAAAAGTTTTCAAAAATGCGTAAAAGTTACCCAACGTGACTATATATTTGAAACCATGGAGTGATTCAATCAAAATCGTGTAATGGAGTCTCCATTCGCTCGATGATCAAAAGAAGGATACGAGCATCATTTTTCGGTTTATCTTGAGGGAGGCCATATATCTGTAATTTCCAGGGCCCTGAATTCCAGTACTTTTACGGTCCCAGAATTGCAGGATTTCTAAGGGCACCGGGAACATCTCCCGGTGTCCAGATGGACCACGCCGCCTCTGTAGACTTTCACAACCAAATCGCCATTGAAGTTTTAATTTAGTACCGTTTACAATTATATATATCATTGTCGTTTACGCATACAACTCTGTGTCATCAACACCTACATTCGCTCGCCCATGAGTCTTGTGTATAGAAATAATAGCCTATTATTTCTATGGTCTTGAGCCTCTTTGTCATATTTTGGAATAAGCCTCACTACCGTTGCGCAGATCATAACATCATGGCTTCCCTCCTCTTGGACACAAACTGGAGTAAAACGCAAAATAGATTGTTGGATTTGATTTGCCCCTTACATCGACAGAATTTACAGACACAGAGATCGATTCTGGTTCATGTAGTTGATGGATACGTTATCGAAGAAAGCAATACACCTCTCAAGGTAAGTACAGTCACTTAGGTTAATTTCTAGCCTGCTCGGCATGCGTTGAATTGAGACCCATTAACTAAGTACTGGTAAACGTATCGTAACCGATTTGAAGGCCATACGGTATTTTTCGCCCACAGAGATTTTTACATAAGAGTATCCTGGACACAAAAGAGCGGGGAACGGTTGTTGCACTTAAGGTGGAAATATGTATATGCCTCGTAGTCTTAGAAGTGGAGTAAAGAAGTAAAGCATTAGACCCATAGCTTAGCTTTGATCTTGATGTTTTTATAGAGCAATTAAGTTACGATTGTGACCACCTGAGGTTCTAAACCAAGCCTTACGAATGAAGAACTGGCCCTTAGTTATTCGTCCATTATTGTCCGTCCGAATTGAAATAAGGATCATACAGAATGCCAAGAATGTTTTTCTTTACAAATGGGTCAGTTTACAATATTTCGTACTAATTAAAAATTAAAACACTTTGCAAGTTTTGAGAATCATATTACCATCATACTTTGTTTGTAGGATCATGGTATTCAAAAATTTGAGAACACTGAGTTTCTTTTTGTCTGTGGCAATGTAATTTGTTAACTATACCTACTAGTACCATCTCTTAATTTGTTGGCATCAGGTTTAAGTTTGTTAACTGCTAATTATTTGCATTCACTTGTTATAGGGAGATAGAATTCATGTTGTGGCCTGAATTGAAGAATTCTTTTGGCATACATAAGCATGAAGTGTGAATTTGTCAGAAATCTCTGTTGAGTCTGACTTAAATGTGCAGCTAATTGTCATCTCAAACTAGTATATATTTTATGTGTTAACAACTGTAGATGAGACAGTTTTGAATTGGTTTAATTATGCCATCTTTGTACCTTGCAGATTCAATACTTAGATCTGTTGATTAACTTAACTAATTCTGGGTTGCACACAAGAATGCAACTTGCTGTATTCAGAATTAGAAAACTGGAAATGTATTGATTGCTAAAATACTTGAAGCAAAAATATGATTGCAGTAAAGAAAATGACCAAGGCCTCAGGCCTAGACAAAATTGTTGTTGAAATGATAGATCTCCTGGATTACTTTAGTATTCAACAATTAACAACTATTGCAGGTATCACTGGTGAAATTCCAGAAATACTCTTAAAAGCTGTATTCATAGCACTACCCAAGAAACCCGGTGCCATTGAATGTGAGTTTAAGTAAGCCTCATGAGCCATGCCAGGAAGATTACATTTCTTGTTTTAGTGCAAAGAGCAGTGCATTGTATAAAACCTGAAATAAGTGGGGAGCAATATATTTTTGTAGAAGATGTTGGTGCAAGAAATGAAGTTTTCTTCTTGAGGATGTTAAGTGGACATGCAATCAAAACGCAGCAGAAGCTCTATGTCTGCTTTGTAGACTACACAAAGGCATTTGACAAAGTTAGACATGTAGATCTAGACATGTTAGACATGTTACAAGAACTGTATATGGATGGAAAAGACATGAGATTGATTCATAACCCCTACTGGGAGCAATCCACAGCAGTCAGAATAGATAGTAAGGTTAGCAAGTTTACCAACATTCAAAGAGGGCTGAGACAAGGATGTATCTTCTCACCAGACTTGTTTAACCTCTACGTAGGTCAGTAACATCAGGGGAGTAATAGTAGGAGGTTACAACTTAAATAACATCACATCTGTAGATGACATAGTATTATTTGTAGAATTAGAAGAGGAACATCTTTATGTTTTGAAGACAGAAAGCGAAAAGAGATGTTTGACAATAAATGTTAAGAAAACAGATTGCATGGTGATTCAAATAGACGAACAAACACCAAACTGTGAAGTTAAGGTGGGACAAGATAGAATAAAGCAAGTGAAAAAGTTTAATTATTTAAGAAGCATGATTACTTCAGATGACAAGTATGTTACAGATAAAGAGAAAGAGAAGAATTGCCATGGCAAAGGACTCCTTTCAAAAACTAGGAAATATATTAAAAGATAAGAAAATGAGTGTGCAGGTAAAGAACAAGCTGCTCAAATGCTACCTGTATTTCATCATTCTCTATGGACGTGAATACTGAAATATATTGCCAACAGTGGAAAGTAGATTAAAAGCTGCAGAGATGTGGTTCTACAGGAGAATGTTAAGAATATTGTGGACAGAACATGTGTCAAACGAAGAAGTCTTGAAAAGAGCAAAAGCAGAAAAAAGTATAATGCTGACCATTAGACAGAGACTGTTGAGTTTTGGGGGGACATTACGTGCAAAGAGAAGTTAGAGAATGTTGTATTTACAGGAAAAGTTGAAGGAAAGTGCAATAGAGGATGATCAAGGCTAACTTAACATCAGTAGCCTAAGCATGTGTCTTAATTTAGGTAAAGGTGAGTTGCTGCTGACTATTAAGAATAGGGCTTTATGCAGAACTTTGGTTACCAGTGTCCATATCAGATAAGGCACCCAGAGAGAGAGAGAGAGAGAGAGAGAGAGAAAGAGAGATTGATTGATTGTTAATATTCCATTCTCTCACAGGTGAAATAAACTCATGAATTGCAGTTACAAGTCTGTAAAAGCAGTATCAATTAGTTTCTTAGCATGTGTGGCTATATTAGGAGTTGTGAAATGGCATGACACATGAACCCAGTAAATCTAGAATAACTAATGTTAAAGTGTCTAGAGATAAATTTCAGTGGAGTGCCATATTTTGGAGACAGGCTACCAAATTGCCATTAGTTCAGGTCAAGTCAAGAACTGCATACTACATACAACTCTCAGTAACTGGTATGGTCCTTGAGTGGAGCATTGTCATCATTTAAAGCAAAATCAATTTCCATTACATCTGTTCTAATTTTATCTTGGTAAAATATGAGGCAAGTGAAATCTCATGTTAATTCAAAGCAGCTTTTATTTGACTGCAGGCCCACTCATCTTAGTTCACTTAGTCAAGAATAATGAGAGTTCCTTGTGATTAAAGCCAACATGGTACGGTGGATAAGACAACCATCTTGCAAACCATTTGTTGCAAATTTTGAACTGTATTACCAAAAACAAAATACTATAGGTTAAAAAGGTAATGAGGCCCAACTCTCATAAAAATCTCACTTCCTACATGTTCCGTAACCCTGACATTGGAATTGCCTATGCATGGTGTATGTTTTAAAAAGTGATGCTAAAAATTTTATTTATCCACAGAAAGAATTTGAAGAGGAAGAGATACAGGCTGATGAAACAGCAAAGCGTCTTAGTATTGCTATTGATAACAACAAAGAAAACAAGGATGAAAATGTGCAAGGTAAAAAAGACTTCTTTCTACGCGTTGAAATGTTCTAGTTGTAGTAAGCTAAAATTGTAATATAAAGGTATAACTTTGTGGTAGGACACAAGGCACTATGCAACCGTGGTCAATAAATTAGTCCATTTACTGTTGTACGTCTAACCCAACCCTGGATTGGATTAACAACAGCCTTTAAATGATGTTAATGTTAAGCTGCTGATACCATATTCTTATTTTCTTACTTGATTTTATGAACTTTGTAATTATTCCTTTGCAGATTATTTATTCTACTTTTAAAGTATAAGTTGATAGTTAATAAGGTTTCTGCTTGTACTCTAATACATGTTCTCAGAAGATGGTTACCATTGCAACAGGATTGTATTACTCATCAGTATCTTAGATTTGTTGGTAAGGTCATCAAATTTCATTTTGTTGTGTTACGTTTGAAATACCTGGCTAGAAAGAAACTAGATAAAATTATGCAGCTAATTCTTACTCACATGAAAGTGTTGGGAAACCTTTGTTTACACTGTTTTATGCAACTTGAACCTTGTCTTTATAAGTATTTTTTAGCATCGGTTGAACCAATTTCTCCACATTCTGTTGGCATAAAAATCTCTAGGTGTCCACATCAAGCTTTGTAAAGGTAAATAGCTAGCAGGTATCATTGTATTGTTATATACATAGTAAGTTATCAGCATTATGAAATTATTTCCTTTCCCATAACATCAGCTTAGCTATTATTAATCATCTTGAGTATTTCTAAGTGGGAAATTTGGAAAATTTGTCTTTATAATCCGATTCTGATTCACTTCAGAAACAACTTCTTCAAAACATCTTGTTTTGCTGAGTCCCTGTCCTACATCTACATCTTCCTCTGATTTTGCGAGCTGCACCTTTCTTGTTTTTTTCCCAAATACATTTCCATGACCTTGCTCTTTTTGCTTAACATTACTTGCCATGTGTCACAAATAGGTAGTTATAATGACTGAGTTGCTTCAATTTAACTTCAAAACTCAGTTTGATTGCTGTGGTTGATTTCAAAAATCACCGAAAAAATTAGGACTGCCTGAAGAAGGACATTCTTTGTAGCAAGTCATTAACAAGTTAACAGATATTCCCTTGTGGACAGAAGATCTAGAGTGTGAAAAATGCCAGGAAATGTTAAATTGTCCAAGGTTTCCAGAACACTTCTTTGGCAAATAGTAAATGGAAAAGCCAAGGCAGGTGGTCTCTTTATTGCCTAGTTCGGGTGATTGAGGAAGACATGGAGGCACACATGGGCAATCCCCCTCCTCAAATGACCAAGTCTTTGACCTCTAAACAAAGTGGGTACTCTATTGGCATTGCACTATAAACTTGTCATTTACCAGCTGTTTTACAAAAATGCAAAATTGTTTTTTAACATGTCATTTAATTTACACTAGCTTATGAGCATCAACTTAGGAATCTTATTGTTGGTATAAAACTATGTGATTTTCATGTTATTGAGATGTGCTTTACTTTATTGGCTGCTCATTAATTACAGAGTCGCAAAAAGAGCCATGAAACCACTGTTTGTTTTATCACTAAATATTTCCCCTAAACATGATCTAAAAATATGGCTTAAATTTATGCTTGTAAAGTTATCCAACTTGTATTTTTGGTTGCTTATTATTTACTACAAATGTTTCATCATCATCAATAGGTCAATTTCAAAGTTTGTACATAATACCTAAAATTTACCTGCTAAAAGGATGCGTACTGGTTTAAGTCTATGACACCAGAAAGAAGGCTTAGCAAGTATAAAGTTTTGGTAAATGTTTTCAAATATTAGCTTTTGATCCTTTTCATCATTCTCATTCCAGTTACTCCAACAGTAAACTTTGAAGATGAGGACCTCCATGTTCCAGTCATACCAACAAATTGTAAATATTGTGGTGGTCCCTTGCCTCCTGACAGAGCATACTGGGGTAAAAGATTTTGCAGTAAATCATGTGGGAAAAGATACAGTGTAAAATGTTCCTACCGTGTAAGGAGAGCCTTAGTGAGAAAATCAATACAAGAATCTAAAAAGAGAGGACGTGGCAGAGGCCTTTCAAATAGTCTAACAAGAAGCTTTAAACGTGGAGTTGGCAGAGGATTCAGTAGAGGTCTTGGGCGTGGAATTGGAAGAGGACTTGGAAGGGGTATTTCAAGGGGACTTGGTAGAGGATTGGGACGGGGATATGGTAGAAGATTGTCAAGAGGACTTGGGAGAGGAATGAGAGGTCTTGGAAGAGGAAGTAGGGTAAGTTAGATTAAAAGGGTTAGATTATTGTATTATGTATAATTTATCAAGTGACAACATGTGTTTGCATGGTTTACCTCAGTGTACAGTGTTTCATCCAGAGATCTGTTAGGTCATGCCACAATTTTAATTAGAGAGACTAAAAAAGGTGCATAACCACCTCTCCCACTTGCTAGGGGTTACAGCCACTGTAACATCAGTAGTATTTACACACATGGTTTCACCAGATGATGAATTTGAAGTAAATTATAGGTAATACGTAACTTAGGTTCAGTAA
The DNA here is from genome assembly GCA_024741275.1 of Chironex yamaguchii. NCBI lineage: Eukaryota > Metazoa > Cnidaria > Cubozoa > Chirodropida > Chirodropidae > Chironex > Chironex yamaguchii. Next base: position 11,951 of record JANTCA010054072.1, read on the forward strand.
GAAATTGAGAGTCTCCACCTTAGTGCTCTTGTATGTACCGTGGTTATAAATACAGGCTTTTAAAATCAATTTTTGCAATGTAATTTACTTGTTTAATTAGTGCTAAAGAGCTTTTAAAATGGTTTTCCGCTGATTATAGTCAGATAGTGACATTTCCTTATGGCACTTTAACTTTGACAACTCAAAGGCACTTTTTGAACCAACTTGTTCATAATTAGACAGAAAAATGCTGCTTAGCTTCTATAAATATAATCTGATTTTCTTTTCTGAGGAAAGTGATGTTTTTGATAAGTATAATGAAATGTGTTTATTTAATATCCCAATTAAATATCACTTCTAGGGAGCAAGAACAATTATAACAACACTTTCGGATGACGAATCGTACACAGATTTCATCAATGAGGAAGATGGTAATAGTTAATTAAATTATGGAAGATGTAAATATAATGAAAATATATACAGTTTATTAGATGTACAAGCACGTCACAGAAGATTACAGAAAGTATGACATTTCAAAAATACATGTATAGTAAATAAAGTTCTTAATTATATCCATTCATACTGGAAGAACTTGTATCACACTTAGTATTATTGAAAAAAATAGTTTGCACTGGATTACTTATTTTGGTAGGTAAGTGTTGTATTGAGTATGGTGTTGGTTTAAGTGTTTCGCTAATGTTTGGTAGCAATTACATGTAGAAGCTCCTTGTAATGTGGTAATATGCTAACACAAGGTATCTGTCTTAAAACTGAGGAGAAGTTAGAGACACGAACACAGAGTTTTTGAAGAACAACTGTAAAAACCTGATGATCCGTTAGATTTAGTTGCATTTAGTATATTCAGTGGTAGTATTAATTGCAAATATTATAGTTTATTGTTTAAAATAGATGTGCTTACAAATCACTCTAGCCGTTCCTGATACTATGACAAATAGTTTAACTATTTGTATTATGCTATGCACTGAAAATACTAGCAGTTATTTCATTTTGTGTACTTACCAATGTTATTTTGCGTGCATTTTCCGTATTTCTGATTCCTGAAATAACTGATTGTATTTTGGTAGAAAACTATTCTGATCATCCACATTCCATCGAAGTTGCTGGCTTAGATGAGCTAGACATTGAAGAGGATTTATTTGATGGAGTTGAGCCATTAATGAAGTATGCTTCAATACCATTAGTTACTTGGAATTTTGAGCAAGTTGCAAATTTTATAAGGTAAGTGCTATTATACACTGGCTGTGTACAGTGCTATATTTTGCTTGCATATGAAATACTGTTGTCTTAGTTCCAAATGCATTTTTAGTATGTAATGCTAAGGAAATGGCCTTACTTCCCATATTAAGCTTCAACAATAGAACTTGAAAGAAAAGGGAACCCAGGGGAGCTCAGAAAAGTAAAGCTAAGTTTAACGATAAATGGATTTTAGATGACATGTTGTACTAATTAAGAAAGCAAGACAGTGTTAGCATGTTCTGAATTCCCACAAACGATTCAGAATTGAGTTATGATGGGAAAGTTAAGAACTTTTCTGTAGAAAACTTATAGACCTTGGAGGGACAAAAAGGTTCATTTGCCATTTTTGTTCCATGGGATCAGGATTAGCTGATCAAAAACCACTATAATATGAGTAGAAGATAGATCGGTGATGTAAATCATGTTAGCTAGGTTAGATGTGATTCTTGGCTTTAAACCAAGCTTTGTGGAAAAGAAATATATTAAACGTGATGACACTTGATTTTCAAAAAAGGTTTTTCATGGTAACTGTTTTTACCCTGGAAATTAATTTCGTTTTGCTTGTTTGCTCTCCGTAGGTCAATTCCTGGATGTGATAAGTATGCTGAACGTTTTGAGCTGGAAGAAATCGATGGACAAGCACTAATGCTTTTAAAGGAGGACCATTTGATTAACACAATGAGTATTAAACTTGGACCAGCACTGAAAATCTCCTCTCAGATAAGGGCAATAAAAGTACAGTTTGGAGTAAGATATAGGACAAAATATGTCAGCTCACCAGTATAAATTTTACAATAAAATAACACATCGATACAAAGCATCACAAGAAAGAAAACACGTCTTTTGATTATATGTATAATAGTATCTTTTGTAAAATACATTGTATAATAAGACAGGGAACCTGATTGGCAGTAAGAGCCATCCTATAAGTTCACAATACTCATGCACAGTGCTAACAATTAGACAACATCATTTCCTTTGCAAAGGCCCCTTCTTTGTCTGAAATGGCACATTAGTTTAGCTGGTCATAGCAGTGAGTGGTCAAGGAATTGAAGAATGTGAAGGTTTCCATTCGTAGTTCATTATAATTATAGCCAGCCATGTTAAGTTCGATTCACATAATGATAACTAATAGTTTCAGCGGTCTTTAGTGTTCCCATTCCAAGGGTGGTAAAGTAGCAATAGAACGCCTGTTGTACGATTTAGCAAGGTCATTGGGAATCTACATCGCTACGAACAGGATTTCAAATTGTTTCATTATTTGAAAATTAGACGCTTGACACCCTGCGTTTCTTTGGTTCGCATCTGTTTCTTATTTAAATTTAAGTACTCAAATGCGGTTTATAAATCCTGAAATGTCTGGAGTTGATAGTAATTGCTGTTTTAGTATGGCATCACGTCGCGGCTTATTTTTCTACTATTTCCGAATATTGGTTTTTGCTACACAGCTCATACAGTTACTTGACATAATACCAAAATGTGTAGTGTTTTTAAGACTTCTAAGATAAAACCTCATACCAAGATGGAAATCTAACATTCCCTACAACCTTATTTCATTAACATTTATATAGAATTAAAGTCAGATGAGACCTGATCATCAAGCCGAGTCGGATATTAGATTCTACAGATATACAAGAAGGAACCCTCCCAGCCATCCTTCGCATGCTACGTATTATATCTAGGGATGTTAATAATTAGTCAGACACTAGTGTAAAATAGGCCAGCTCTTGTTTTTAACGAAGAGCAACTAAGTATAATGGAAGTGCTAATTGTCATGTTGGTTCTTGTTTTAAAGTAGTTTGTTTGTGTCAGATATCTAGAGTTTATATTCGAGTGACAGGTGTTTCAATAATTAGGTTGCTGGGCGCATATCACAAATCCTTTTCGTTTTTATTAGACTGAAACGTAGGTTGTATTATAGATTGTTTTGTCATTCAGCTGTCGCTGGTAGCAATTACGTGGCCTTGTTTGTTGTGATTTGTACAAAATGAAACAAAAATCGCGTTTTCCAACTGACTGTCGATCTCATATTAAGGTAAAGTTGTAAGTCACAGTCACAGAATCCATTCAACTGTACTTCGTTGTTTGTTTAATAATGCTGAGTTTCTTCGCTGTAGTAATGAAATATGAGGTTCTTAGGTCCAATTTCAAATCTTGTAACTTAGAAGCAAAAGGAAATCAGTTTAGATATTTTTCTGCTAGAATGTAGTATACAACGATAGGTCAGAAGTTTCTTGCCTAAATTCTGTTTCTTTTGTTTTTTTCTCTAGTTTGACTAGGGAGCTAATAATACTTTGGAAAAGTATTTTGTAATATTAATTGTTACATTCTACCAGTTTGCGCGTTTTGCGTGCCATTTGCAAATTGTACTGACTGCGTTTGACTGACAGTGTAAGCTATTCATACTATGTTGCTTCTGTCTGTTAGAACACTGCAAATATCAAAATTTTAGGTGCTTAAAAAACATTGACAATTTGTATTCCGAATATCTATGATCAACATCTGTTATCTGTATTATTTAAATGGTATGATGAATTGCACTTAATATTCCTAGGATAGGCAACTAAAATACCAACCAGTTTATAATTTATGTGAAAGGAAGGATTAGATTTTTTATAGGGCTCCTTGTAAATTTGACCTTCCCATGATTGGTTTTATTAGAAGAAAGATCGGAAAAGTCGACCGGCACTGATGTTGAAAATGATATTATTTAGGAAAGTGTGTAACTGAAATCCACTATGGACTGTAAACACGCTCCTTGGCTTCAGTTTCGTCATACAGAGGATAATGAACTGTGCAAGCTAATTAACTTGTGCGTTTTCCAATTGTTTTTCTATGAAAGAAATTCTGGAAACTCTTGAAACCTTATTCACGTGAAGCAACAGTTATGTTAAAAATTTATTACTACCCCTTATGTTTTGTGTAAATATTTTCTCATTTGCTGCTATGATCGTACGGGTAGTTATTCATTTGAACTTGAGTTTTGGAATCTTTGGTACACTGACTTAAATGTGATATTTGCTACGAGAATAAACAGTGAACACTGGAACACTTGATCAGTGTAAAGACTTCAACATCGTGCTGCTAGATCGTTTTTAAATGATCTTGGAAAGGAACTGTTCCAGGGAAAACAAGGGTATGAATTTCCGGATGATATGTCAGCTTAATCATATTGTTTTCTCTTTTAGTTTATAACATTTTGAACTAAGCAAGGAGAGTAAAAATCGAAAACAAAAAGGGATCTTGTTGTTTGTTATTCACTACCAATTTATAGTTACCTTTTTTACAGCTTTTTTTAGAGAATTTACGTTAGTTTTGATTTAATATCAAACGAATATGCGTAAAGAAATGGAAAAGTACTTTTGTGTACGTTTTCGTCACAATGTCAGTTGCTCCATTATCATGTCAAAATCAAGTATTTTATCGACATGACCTGAGTAATGTCAGAATGTAATTAACTTTGTCGAAAACATAGATGATTGACTACGTTGTTCTAAACTGAACACTGAAAAGCATTCAAGGCGTCGTTTTATGTCTTTTGCATTTGCTTCATATGATGTTGTATTGAGACGTATACGAAACACTCTAGATTATACGTTTTACGTTCACTTGGCACGTCCATGTCTATACAACTGTAATTTAGTACCCCTTTTCAATATTTTGCGGTATATCAAAGACGGAATCTTCTGATATGTTACAAGATTTATAAGCATCTCTGACGCCTAATAGTTTTTTCGCACATTATAACAGGATTTTTGTGAGGGCTTTGACAGATATTTGGCAACATTTCTTGAGAAGCTTCTCTTATCGTCAGCCAACTAGATTAAATTGTCAGTTCTCTATTATCAAGGTTCAGCATCTGACAAATATCCTGTTATAATGAGCGCAAATAAGCAGACAAGCAAGATTTTCAAAGTTTCTTTGCGCTTTGATCATCAAATAGTTTCGCTCTCCGTGTGAAGTGTAGAAAAGTAAAATGAAGTATGGTGTGTCATACAAGATACGTTCACTATCAAGTTTGAATGCCTTATTATGTCTATTGGTGGATACGTAATGTATCTACTTAGCAAATGATATATATATATAATAACTCAACAAGCCAACACTCACCAACAGTGTATAAGATTATATAACTCAAAAATACACCTTCATTTTGACGTTTCGATATTATCTTCAGAACTACTCAAGAATTACTCAGAGTATTTTATTATATATATATATTCATCAAGAGTGGAGCGTTACCACAATAGCTGCACTAAGTGGGAGCCAACAGGGCTCGAACTTGCAACCCTCAGACTCGAAAGCCAACGCTCAAACCTCCGTGCCATCACGGCACAAAGGTTTGGTGAAGGACATTCAAAGTCCTTGGTACTACGAGACGAAACCC
>JANTCA010054083.1:0-17572 GCA_024741275.1 Chironex yamaguchii
CTTGAAGACTGAATGAAATCAGCTATTATTTTGAGAACTGAATCATGACGCCAGTTGTATCTACCCTCACTCAGATGAACGGAACAGCCAGAAACACAATGCTGCAATGTTTGTGGATTTAAGCAGGCATAACAAAAGTTACTGTCAGCCTTTCTCCAAAGTTTCAGGTTCTTTAAAGTGGGTAAAGTGTTATTAAGGTATCTTGATGTGAAGTTGTAAATGTTTCTGGGTAGTGAATAGTGGGTATGTTAATAATAATGATAATAATAATAATAATAATAATAATAATAATAATAATAATAATAATAATAATAATAATGATGATAATGATGATGATGATCGTTTGTTATGTCAATTTTATTTATCTAATAATAATAATAATAATTATAATAATAATAATAGTAATGATGATGATGATGATCGTTTGTTCGTTATGTCAATCGAATCAGGTGTTTGTGTAGTGAATTAATTTTTTGTGTTCTTCAATTTATTTGTAGTCACTTTGTGAACGAATGCTTCATGTCTGTTGGAATCATATTCAAGATCCCAATGTACCAGTTGTCATCAGCAAAATTTCCTGCAGTTATATTGGAGACCTTTTAACCAAGGCCACTTTTGTACGGATAAAAACTGTAAAGAAGTGGTTAAAGGTACTTGTGGGCTTTATCCACCAATATATTGATGCACAAGATGGTGATGTACACATGATCGTTGCTAAGCACCAGTTGTTTCATGGTATATGCCAAACTGTGTTTTATATTGTTGTTCATTGCCACATGGATATCGTCACGGAAACTGGTGGCCTAAGTTATTTACATCAGCTGAACTTTGAACGAATTGTGATGTCAAGATTAAACCCACTCCGATTTTGTCTACCCTCCATAGCACAGTTGTTTGCACGAGTTACTCGATTTCACCAAATTGCATTCTGTTATACAGTCATTGAAAGGAATAGCCGTGTTTCTGTTGGCTTTGCCTGTGAATCATCAAAACACAAATCGAAGAAAGACACATTGTCTAGTCACTTTTTCCCATTCGCACCATACTTGCTTAAAGGCTCTGGAGCTTTAATCCAACCCCTTTATAATCAAAGAAACACATTGCTTATTGATACAAGCACCAAGACATCAGTAGAAGAGGATTATCTTATGGATGAGGTTGTTCGATCATTTGAAGATCACATGGATATTACACAACTTCATGAGCACTCAATGATGGAGCTGAGCATATCACCTGGATTTGGAGTAGATATGACCTTTTGAGTGATAATAATAGCATGTTATAAGGGTGAAAAGAATTTAGATAATTAACTTACAAGTGATATATCAGTCATGTGACTGAACTCTCTGATCTTAAACTCATGGCTAAGGCTGTTTAGGCCAAAAACCCACAGATGGACCACTCTCTTCTTCAAAAGGGCAGTAAGTTACAAATTCTATATTTCAGTCACCACATTCAGCAAAGTATGTATTTTTTTATCAAAATTGGGTAACAACCCTAACCCTAATCTCTTATTAGTATTATAAATCATAATGGCACGATTGTTTGAATTGACTGTTTGACTAAGACTGTTTATCGTATGTGGTTAAGGTAACTTGGAACCAGACTACATGTGGTCAGTTAAAAATGGTTATTGAGATAAAGCGTCAAAGAACACACACTAATTAATGGTAAGATTATTTACAGTTTGGAGCAAGCGAAGATGTCTATTGGTGGCATATCCTCTACAGTTTCAACAGGAGGATAGCACTTTAGGACACCTGTGCAAGTATGTAAGTAATATTATGGATTGTGTTTATAAATTGTTTGCAACATTGCATACATTCATGAGTTCGTTAAAGCATGTCATTGGCAAAGCTAGTATCTTTATCGTTATTTGTATGCCAAAGGAAGACAGTATGCAATCTAATCGGGAACAGTGGCTTTGGCAAATGTAGATGTTGGAAAACTGATCTCTATATTCATTCATGACCACCAATACGTAATGAGTAAAAGTGAGGGGACCTTCAAAACCAATGTCCAAGTATTCCCAATGTCCTATTGGAGGTTCAGACTATTGTACTAAGTCTTGAGAGCACTTGGCCTCCTATGCAAGATACAATACACTTGTCTACTTGTTTATGTATGCCAGGAAACTAATGTCATGATCTGAGTAGTTACTAAGTTTTTACAAGACCCTGCTGCACCTTGTATGCAATTTTGATTACTTGTTGTTGCAATGGGGACTGTAAAAGAATCAATTTTCCACCAGCAATGATGTGTAGGGGGGTGGACATCATAAAGGTGACAACAAAGGTGACTTCACTTGAAAATTAAAATATTATGCATGGACAATTAATTGCCAGTTCTTATTGGCAAGGTACAAGGCTGGTGGTTAACTGTAAAACCAGAATTGCTGTATTTTAGATGGTGATGATAGATCTCATTGTGTAGTGGCCTTCTTGCTGAAGTGAGAGTACATGAAATTACAGCTTGAAAAAGTTAAACAATGTTATCAAAAATATAACATAAATGTAACCAAATATAAACTTGAGTTAATCAAAAGCACAATGATGACAAAAAGCCAAAACTAATAGCAGACCAAATGTTTGACAGAGTGTTTACATTAAAAGAAGGTTGTGTAAGTTGTTTTTAGATTTTTCACTCAATTTTGTTTTTGACCATAAAACAAAGCAAACAAATTAGTGAGTTAAGTGAATTAATTGTCCTAAATGTGAATAGGTAGCTTATTGGTTAAAGGATAATTACATCATGTGATTTCATCATGGCCTCCAATCTGTTATAGCCTTGTCATAGTCAATTTCAGTGTTTCTGCAGAGACACGAGGTCTTTGGATTTGACAATCATTTTCCATAGATGATCGAAAGTAGCTTTTTATTAGCTTCATTCTGTTAAGCAAGCACTCTGCACAACCTGAAGGCTCTGGAAAACAAATACAGATTTGAAGCAGGGTAGTGAGGTTTGGAAAAGAAGGTTCCCTCGGGGACTTGAAGTCATGTTATTGTACGTTTGTAATGATAAAGGTTTATTGAAACACAGGAAATCTTTCCATTCATGTCTGCAACATTGACATCTCTCTTGCTTCTATATGAGACCCTGCCTCTTCATCAAGGATTAATTTGGGTGAAAGATATGCAAATTTTGACAAATTTCCATTAACACGCAAAAGCCTTTGATTTATTTCTATGCACATTCAATTGAAAAATAGTCTACCAGTTGCTTGTCACTTGCACTAAAATTGGTTTCCTCAGTTGTGTCAATTTCTTCAAAACATCTTTCGTTTCATTCTTCCTCCACTTTCCTGATCCTCTTTGAAAACAACAATGTGTCCAGTTGCAAATTCATTTGAGGCCTTTACCTTGCTGTGGAACCCATTGCTGAGATGCATTGACAATAACATGGCTTGATTAATGTTGACCAAATCCATCTATCAAATCCACCTCAATTATGTCAACATCAATTCTTTGCAATTTTCTTCATAAATTATTGCACTTTTGTAAGATCTCCTCCCAGACAAAGTGCAAGAATATGAAATTTTTGTCTTTAGCTCTTTTATGTAACCTGAGGCTGTTGCTGCTCCAACAGGACCATTCCTCTCAATCCATGCCATTATAGGAAGCAATTCTCCAAAAATATCTTCTATGGCTGTGGCTACATTATATCTAGCACTCCATCTAGTGCAAGATAGCTTTACTCTGTAATCAGTTTCATCACAGTACTTCCATGACTGATGTAGGCCATCACATGAACTCATGGCAAAGTCATAGAGACTTGAAAGTGTGCTAAATAATTTTCTTGATTTGTCATTTCCATTACAAGCTGCACATAGGCAAAACAAGAGAAGGGAGATGTCCTTTCTTTGTAGCTTCAGCTCATAACTGAATGATCTTGACATATTCATAGATTAATATAAGTTATTTAAATTCAGAAATCATATGACTGATGATTTGGAAATGCACCTACTACAAATCTTGTGATCTACTATTTCGAAAAAGACTTAACACAAATTGTATGGTCTACAAACACGTCCCTTGAATGTTTCTTAAGATAAACATTTAAGATGACTTTCAAAATAAGGGACTTTGCCTTTTGGCATCCCATGCCTTGTAACACTCCCACTTGACCAAGGCAAAGTTCTTAAACAACATTTACAGTCAAACATTTAGTCATGTAATTTCTTTACTTTCATAAGATTACGAAAATTTTCGTTGAGTGATTTACTTAAAGGTTTAGTTAAAATATCAGCTAACATATCCTTGGTTGGACAGTAAAGGTTTAGTTAAAATATCAGCTAACCTTGGTTGGACAGTAACTAAGGCCGATCTGCCCAGATTCAACACTATCCCAAATGAAATGATGCTTGATATCAGTGTTTTTTCTGAGCATGATACGTTGGGTTTCTCGACAAAGCAATACAACCTTGATTGTCCTCTAAAATTACAGTAGGTTGATGCAGTTCAAACCCTACGTCATTAAGTAAAGCTCATAACCAAATGGCCTCCTGTACTGCAGCAGCTACATGTTCTGCCTCTGTGGATGAGAGAGCTGTAGTTGACTGATGCCTACTAGACCACGAAACTGTGTCTCTGCAAACTTGAAGTAGATACCCTGACTTTGACTTATGCCCCGAGCAACCACCCCGGTGGAATCTACATATCCATCTAAGCCAACAATATTGTCATCCTTGCCTTAAAATAAAAGATTAGAATAGTTTTTCATACCTTGCAGGTATCTAAATATTCTCTTCACTGCTTTCCAGTGCTCCTGACTGTGATTGGAAGAAAAGTGATTAGCTGAACTTATAGCTGATGAGAGATCTGGCCTGGTGCCACAGGCAAGATAGGTAAGTGCACTGCCTGTTGGCACCTCCTCAGATCAACTGGTTCAGCTTCATTATGCTCCAAGGAAGAAGACAGATCTTGGGGTGTGCTCACTGGCTTTGAGTTTTGCATCCCAAACCTTGTCAATAATGGTTCAACATACTGTCTTTGTGAAATCTGGGTTTTTCTGCTCTTTTGGTCTCTCACAATCTCCAAGCTAAGACAAAATTTTACTTCTCCCATCATCTGGAACCTTTCCTTTAACTTTCCTTTCTGTTTCTTTATCATCTCTATTATCATTTCCAATGATAATGATGCACTTGCACTTACTTGCACTGATCGCCAAAAACGTCATCCATTGTGACTGGCACTTGACGCGTGTCTCACGAATCCCCGTCACTGAGACCAATTTGTTGCCTTCTGTTGCACCACCTTGATCGGGTGTTGCCAGTTGGTTGTTAGCAGGTGACCAGCTTTAAGATCGTCAGCTAAATGGCATGCCCACGACAATTTGGGCGAGCTCCGAGGCATACGCCAGTGTGCAGGCCATTCGCTGAAGAGGATAGAGTTGGGAAACCGTTCTGGCGCCATCCATGAGAGATGCCCGAACCCGCAGAGTCGCTGGCTTCTGACAATGACGTGGATGGGCAGCTGTTCACAGCATTGTGACCGGATGGAAATATTGGTCATGTGGTCACGCAGGCTCACACCCAATATAGTCCTCAAACACCTCATCTGGAACGTTTCTAATCGGTGCATGTCACTTGCAGCGTAACTCCATGTTTCCACGCCATATAGAAGGACGGGGATGATTGCACTGTTGTACACCTTCATCTTCGTTGAAACCGAGATGTTATACCTCGAGAAGAGGTGTTTCCGAAGGCGGCCAAAGTTAGCACTGGCTTTGCCAATTTTACCAGTAATTTCATTTGAGCAAGACACTGAGCCCGCAGTGAACGTAGACCCTAGGTAGACGAAATTGTCCACTTGCTGGATCATTTCCCCGTTACGATTTAGCGTCATTGGCTGGCTGGCCAGGAATTTGGTCTTTTTTACACTTATTTTTAATCCCAGCATCGTAGCATGGCAGTCTAAGTTGTTAATGAAAGTTTGGGCATCACTTTCCGTTTCACCGAGGTACGCCAAATCATCAGCGTACCCCAGGTCTGTCACCATGAGCCCGTCGGCTATGACAACACCACGTGATCCAATGACAGCTTTTGCTAGAATCCAGTCCAAAGCTATGTTGAAGAGTGACGGTGAGATGACACATCCCTGTTTAACGCTGGTGGTGATGGGAAATTGGCAGCTGACCAACATACTGCAGCATACTATAAAGAGTCCTTGAGTCACCTCTTGTCACTGGTCTCTCCATTACTGCAGCCTTTTGGTTGTACCAGTTATCCTTGTCCTGTCTCAGCTCGTGGACAATGGTCCGGTTTAGCGAGTTCCTGGTCTTATTATCGACCTTTGTGGATAGCAGCCCGCCACTCGCCCACCAGTTGTAAGGTATTGTCACTAATCCACGGCTTTTTATGTGTTCGCCTGGGTTTACATGTGGGCATTAACGCACCAGTGGTAGCTTTCTTTATTAACGCCCATCGATCAGGCACTCCACTGGATTCTTCTTCCAGCGCACTGAATCGATTAGAAAGTTCCAGCTGAAATGCTTCTGGAGTGAGCTGCAGTCAGGACGCACCATAAACTTTCGGTGAGGACACTTTTGTAACCGTAAGCGTATTTTAGCAATCAGCATACAGTGGTCAGAACCAACACATGTGCCGCGCATAGCTTGAACATCATAAACCAACAACGAAACCTTCGGGACACCAGAAAGTGGTCAATCTCCTTAGTGCACTTGCCAGAGTTAGATATCCAGGTGATTCTGTGAGCTGGCTTATGTCTGAACCACGAGTTAGCTAGCACAAATCCATTGTGACTGGCGAAGGAAAGCATTCGCAAGCTGTTATCATTTACAGTGCCGGTACCAAAGTGACCAAGACATGCTTCCCATCCATTTCTATCTCGTCCAGACTCAGCATTTAGGTCGCCCGCAATTATTATCATATTGCCTTTTGGGATTGATGACATGGTTGACTGAAAGAGACCGTAAAATTCGTCCTTAGATTTATCATCATGTTCATTCATTGGAGCATACACGGCGAGTATTGACAGATTTACTGTGCCTTTAAGTTCGAGCACTGCAATGCGATCTGATATCGCTACGAAGTCCAGAACGGCATCAGTATATTTTCTTAGGACCATGAGCGCAACACCATTTTCCTTAAGGTCACCACCCGAATGAAAACATGTGTAGGCCAATATTTGAGGTTCCTGCCCTAGGTATCCGGGCCTCGGTTATAATCACCACGTCGATGTTATAGCTCAAAAGCCTTATACCAGGCAGATTCGGTTCTCACTGGAAGTGATGCAGAGCGCGCAAAGCGTCTGAGCTCAGCGAGACCCAGCTGCAACTTCCTGATGAGCAGAGATGCCCGGGTTGCGTCAGCCGACACCAGCTCCAGCAGAAACCCTTCACCCAGGTTGAACCCACACGACAAAGGCGAGCATTGGAAATCTGCCTTCGACACTGGCCATTTCCCAGTCCTTACCGCGAGGAGGTGCAACCAAAAGGACCAATAGGATAATGATGTCATCTACATACAAAGATAAGATCACAAATCCATCTCCCACTGACTTCACATAAATGCAGCTATCACTGTTACATTGTTGATAACCTTTTTCTTGCAAAAAAACCCATCCATTGTAACGTACCAGCACCTACACAACATCATCAGGTTGTGTCTCATTAGATACTTCATTCCCGATCTCTGGTACAATCTCTCAGCACATCAAACATCACTGCTGATAACTACCAAGGTTGAAAAGATGATAGCCTTTACTTTCTTGACTTCACATAAATGCAGCTGTCACTGTTACATTGTTGATGACCTTTTTATTGCAAAAATCATCCATTGTAAGGTACCAGCGACTAGACCCCTGTTGGGGACCATAAAGACTCCTCTCGAGCTTACAGACTAAGTCTTCTTTTCCTTTGTCTTTAAAACCCTCTGGCAGTTTGCACATCCATCTGATGTACTTCTGGATTCAAATGGTTGGAAATCACTAAGATGGTATCTATGGATTTGTATTTGGCTATGGGAGAAAAGGTCTCTACAAAATCTAGTCTGGGCTATTGAGAATATCCCTGTGCTAACAGCTTAGCTTTGTAGTGATCTATACCTCCATCTACACCACGTTTAATTTTAAGACACCATTCACAACCAGTTGCCTTCCTTCCTGCTGGTAGTTCAACTAAATTCCAGGTTTTGTTCTGTTGAAGAGACTCGAATTCACTTTCCATACCTTTCTGCCACTTAGCTTTTTTGGGTTGTTTCATGACCTCACTAAAACTTGTGGGTGCTTCTCCAATCTCTACCTTGGCACTTAGCACGTCATTTTATGCTTCGTCTCCAATCCTCTCTCCAAATCTTGATGGTGACTGTACATTGCGAGTTGATCTTCTCAATGTAGGTTCTTCTAATATATCTTCACCACCATTTTCTTCATGCTGAGACTGAACATCATCAGGTTGTGTCTCATTAGATTCTTCTTCATTCCCGATCTTTGGTGCAATCTCACAAAATGAAATCTCTTTACCATTCAAAATTTCGTGATGTATTCTTCCACTGAACTTGCTTTCCACACATCAAACATCACTGCTGATTACTACCATTCCTGTCCTGAGGTTGAAAAGATGATAGCCTTTACTTTCTTGACTCTACCATAGAAATGGTGTTTTACACTTTTGGGCTCCCACTTTTTTCTCTTCTCCTTTTGGGCAACTGCATAGCAATTGCAACCAGACACTCAAAAAAGTGACTTGCATTGGGCCTTCTATTAAATAGAACTTCAAAAGGTACTCTCCTGTACATTCCTTTCTGGTGTGGAGAATGCTGCACAATTAACTGTCAGCAAATCCCCTTTCCTTTAAGAAAGTTACTCATTAGCTTATTGGTATACTCAATAGTATTGGTATACCCAGTTCTGATCGTAGAACTATAGCCCCTTCCCATCCGCCTTTCCATCATAGTTACATACTCCTTAAAAAACTTTAAGACCTCACTTTTTTATCCATAAAGAACACCTGAGTGTATCTAGAGAAATCGTCAATAAAGGTAACAAAATACCTATAGCCACCAATCGACAAGTCTTCCATGGGACCATACACATCAGAATGTATTATCTCCAGCACCTCGGATGCTTCTGACTCAGACACCTTGGGAAAAGGTTTTCTTGTTTCTTTGCCAAGCATACATCCTTCACAATATGTCTTCCTTTTTTGACTTAATGTTCAGGCCTTTAATCTGTTTAATCTCTCTGCATTTGAGCCTGAAAAGTTGTCACCAACTAGCATGGTAGAGGTCAGAAATCCACTGCAATGGTTCATCACGGTATTAGCAGTACTATTAAGGTTTCTGCTTCAACAATCTAGCAATATGACCTGACAGGCCACAATTGTAACATTTGGGACGTGCTTGTGCTTTGGAATTGCAAAATCTCACACTGGATTTTGCACGATCATGACCATGTCCTGGGGTACCACGACCACGTGAAGGAAAGGAAATTTTATTTACAGTCATTGCTTGTATGGGATCAGCTGATCCATTCGAATACTACTTTCTATTTTTACTCTTCCATAGGCAAATGTTGCCAACAGTATTTTAGGGCGAGACAATCACTCAGCTCCAGGGCATTCACTAAATGTCCATCTGACTCTGGAAGACTCAGGAGCAGCTCCCATACTTGTTCCTCCTCTGTTACCTCGGCTCCTACAGCAATTAATTGATCGACAATCTCCTGATGTTGATTAATGTGTGCCAAAATGTCATCCCTCTCCTTCATAATGACATCTTTGTATTTTTGCGTATAAATAATGATATTCTGCATAGACGTTTGCTCTTACTGACTGCTAAGTCCATTCCACAGCTCCATGCTGGTCTTACACCTCATAACCAGTGGCAGCTGAGCATCACAGAGATCAAGACATCACCACTGGCATCAGCTCTGCCTTAAAAAGGTTGCATTTTGACAAGGATTATACACACTTACAAGAAGCTTTACCTGGGTTTTGTGATCCTTCTTCCAGTCGCAAAGCCTCTAAGGATTGTCATCATGTGACATTGGTTCCCTAGATCACTCCCATAGATCACTGCTTACTGACACCATCTTAATTTTATGTTTCCTCATGACCCATCCAGTTCCATCAACTTTTCAGTTTTAAGTCTAACTTTATATTGTGCCCCAGTTGATGCCATTTTGACTTTTACTCCCTTTTTTATTAAGCTAATGCCACTATAGTGGGCCCATAACCAGTTTAGCATGCGCAGTAAAGCAAGAGAAAGAAGATGTCCTTTCTTTGTAGCTTCTGCTCACAACTAAATGATCTTGACGTATTGTTGCGACTTGATCAACAACAAAACACTCACAGTAGTTAGGTATGCATAACTTGTAACTCTGAGATTCTGATTTACTATCAAATCTAAACTACTATAAGATTTTCACTCCTTAAATACTATTACAACTACTATTGTCCTTATGTACATGGGAATCACATGAGGCCTAGTGCCAGTCATGCTTTTACAGTTATTATTATTCTTAAATATATGGGGATCACATGAAGTGTAGTAGCAGTCATGGTTTTTTAAGCTACTATTGTTTTTCGAATCCATGGGCATCACAAGGGTTTTATGCCAGTCATGTGCTGCTAAGTCCACGTTTTCTCAGTTGATGCACACATATAGCATGCTGAGACCTAGTTGTGCAATCCTTGCACCAGTTATCTCTTGCATGTCTTGTCATTGGTGTACAGTTTCCTGGTAATATTCATAGATCAATATAAGTTATTTAAATTTACAAATCATTTGACTGATGAGTAGGAAATGCATGTACTACAAATCAAGCGATCTACAATTATGAAAAATATGATCTGCCCATGTGTCCTATGAATGTTTCCTAAGATAATCATTTAGATAATCATTGACGTAACAGACTTAGCCTTTTAGCATCCACTGCCTTGTAACATCTTCCTCTTAACTCACTGCAACCACACTCACTGCCACCAATTCTGGTGTGCAAGATTTTTGGTGACATCTGTTGTCAAACTGCAATATCCGGTATCGAAGTTAATAGTGAAATCCCAACCCTTAAGCCAAGGCTGAAAGCTATACTGGCGTGTTAGCTGTTACCCAAAAGGTTTTCTTCTCTGCACAATAGTAATCATTTATTTCCACAGGGCTGATAAGTCTATTTGACCCACAGTTTAGCCCCTACTGACTATAGACGTGTCACCAAGCAGATGTCAGATGTTTCATTATGACACAGATTTATTCTATTTTGGTCTTATAGACTCAAAGTTGTTCTGCGCAAATGCTTTTTCCATTTACCAGTCTAAACCATGTTTAAATCATTCCAACTGTCATCAAATTGCACCTTTGATCTTCCATTGTAAGCTATTTTCTCTGATAAACTCCTTTCTGTAGCATTGGCCAGGTCCTCTAAGAAGACTGCAGCTCTTTACAGGAAAACAAACAACAAGCAAGGCAACACATTTTGTTTTTCAAAGTAGAGTAATCTAGCCAGTCTTCCCATTTCAGACCCTGCTGTTGCATAGCAAAAAAAACAGTAACTGATTCTTCGCAGAATTCGTACATCAAAACAGAACTACACAATAATATCTAGCAGCCGTGCCATGTATCATATTCATGTTACGTGTGTCATGTCACACAATCAATTCATAGCTCATTCAACTTTCACATCATCCCCTCTCTAAGATTGTCGACATCTTCAAAATACTGGTTTACAATTGACCAAATTCAAAATTTGTCCATCGATAGTACGAAGCAATTGTTCGGAATTGCGCTTTGATACTTGTAATGGAGGACCGAATTTTGGCAAAAAGCAATTTCTGGGATGAAATACTCGCGGATATACGATTTTGGGACATGGCAAATAACACGGTTGCCTAGGTTCGCTATTAGACCAGTCCCCAGGCACCTTAGGCTGAAAACCCAGCATGCATAGATAAGCAGATGGCCCTGAAGAATTAACGTGGCGATTAATGTTGTGCACTGCTTCGGTCAAGGACTCGGACGAATAAGGCTTGTTCAATATGGCTGCTTTCAGTCTGTCCTTTAGAGTGCCATGAAATAGTTCAAGTAATCCATTGCCTTGGGGATGATATACAGTAGGGCGACTATGGGAGATTTTGTTGCCAGCCAAAAGCTCCTCAAAGACAGCAGAAATAAAATGTGGCCCATTGTCCGAATGTAGAACGCAAGGAGGACCAAAAAGCAACATCCAATGATTTATAAATACATCAGCAACCGTTTTGGCATTTACATTGCAAATGGGAACACCAATCATGTATTTTGAAGCATGATCAATCATCGTAATTATGTATTGTTGCCCTTGAGAGACTGGCAGCCGTCCGACGATGTCTATTGACACAAATTCGCGGGGATTTGGCTTGTTTGACAGCACAGATTTTTGATTGCAGATTCTTGCACCAGTAGCCTGCATCCAGAAGTGCTTTTCGCACGTTGTTTTGACTGAAATGGCCTGCATCGTGGTAATGCTTCACAATATTGTTGGTAAGATTTTCATGAACGGCAAAGCTAAATTGCATCGGTAGAAAGGGTTCCGTGTTAGGGTTCAAAATTGAGTTATTCACATCACGACTGAAATAAGCAGCACAGGTGTTATCTCGTCCAGGTATATACAGTAGTTCAATTTTAAAGTCCGATAATTCCATCAGGTATCGTGCATGTCGTCCATTAGCAGGAGGACAATTGTTCACCATGGAAATGAGGGCATTGTGGTCGGTATAAACGGTGGTTTCGTAACCGTGAATAATATGCTTTAAATGCTTGATAGCCTTCATCAGAGCGCAAAATTCTCTGTCTGTTGTGGAATAGTTTCTTTCAGTAGGTTTAAAAGCACGAGTATAAAATCCAAGTGGGCCAAAATCTTGAGAAAGGCAAGCACCCATGGCAACGTTGCTTGCATCAACGTACAGGAAGAATTTTTTCTAAAAGTCCGGAAATTTGAGACTGATGGCCTTTTCAGCCAGAGCTTTGGCATCCTCAAAAGACTTAGTGCACTCTTTTGTCCATACAAATTTACCTTTGGCACTTTTTGCGATGAAGATCGGTTTTAAATGTTCAGCTAGATATGGGATATATCGGGATAAATAATTTGTAAATCCGCAGAACCTTTCGGCTTCTTTTTTCGAGGAAGGCGGCTTAGCATTCTTGATAAAATTCAACTTTTCAGGTTCCGGAAACAGTCCATGCTTCGATATAATGTGACCCAAATACTTTACAGACTGGGCTCCAATTGTACATTTGGATGCTTGTAGTCTGAGGTTGTGATGCTGTAGTCGTTTGAGTACAAGACAGATATCCATCATGTGGTTCTTAAAAGAATGTGATGCGATAACGATGTCATCGATATACGGAACTGCTTTCAAACCAGCCAAGACAGTGTTCATAAGGCATTGGAACGTAGCTGGTGCATTACAAAGTCCAAACAGCATCACATTAAATTCATATAACTCACCGTCCATTTTGAAACCTGTCATTTCTCTATCGGATTCCGTCAAAGGAACTTGCCAGTACCCATTCTGGCAGTCTAAAATGATCGCAACCTGCAAATGTGCTCAGAATGCTGTCTATATTTGGTATGGGGAAAGCATCTTTTTTTGTCATTTGGTTTAGACGCTGAAAATCGACCACAAAACTCCATTTCCCAGTCTTCTTTTTTACAAAGAAACATAGCGAACTCTGTGGCAACTTCGATTTTTTTATAATTCCTTTCTTGAGCATGTCCTCGATTTGCTTAGAAGCTTGAACTGTCAAATCATGGGGAAGTTTATTCGGGCGTGATCGAAAGGCTCTCGACCCTGGCTCCAGCTCTATAGTATGTTCGATAGTCTGGGATAGTTCATTGTGATAGTCTGACAGACAGGCCGGGATGACTCAAAAAGGTTCCTGTATTCATAGAGCAATTCAGAGACGGTTTGTGATTGTTCGGTCGATAATTGCTATCCCAATGAAACTAGCGAAAAGTTTGTTTCTTCTGTAATGGCCGAAAAAATTAAGGAAATCCCAAAGGCTCGAAGAGCAGGCACTTCCAAAACCATATCCGAAATACAAGAGTCAATAACATAACATTTGTGGAATTTTTCAATGCCCTCGTAGCACACTGTCAGATAAACAACACCACATGATTTGATAACATGCAGATTAGCCAATAAAAATGATTTGTGCTCCGGTTTGATATCAGGACCCAAATGCTTCAGAAAATTATATGATACAAGGTTGATATCACTGCCGGTATCCAATAAACACTTCACTTGCGTTGAAGGCTGGGATCCAGCACAACTGTCGCATGTTACAATTGGAGCCCCAGCAGAACACTTTATGGCTCCTGACTTGGGCCATCGTCGTTTTTTGATTTGCAAAACCTCTGAATGTGACCAAATTTGCCACATTTATAGCACTTGTAATTCTGGTAACGGTTTGGATTGGAAGGGAAGATTGAGCTTATCCATAAAGACCATGGCTTCGCGAAGCCGCTCAAACTCCTTCGAGATGAGAATATTTTTCAGCCCAGGATCCGTGATTTTAGCCTTCATTAGCTCTATCAGCATGGCATCCATATACCCAAATACCGCGAGCCTTTTTGCTTGACTCGTGAACAAACCGAAATCATCCTGGGTGCTGATAGCCAGAAGGTCCTCTGCCGTAATGTGCTGGGGCTCCCCTTAAGCCCAGATCTGCTTCACTTCGCCGAGAAGGGTTGTGTAGGTCGTTCTGCCATCAGAAATCTTCATGCTGTGCTTCATAATTTGTTGTATGATGCTTGTTTTTAGTAGAGCAAGTTTAAGTGCTTCTTTCTGTGATCCATCAGGATCCTGATCATTTAATTCTTGGCACAGAACAATAAAAATTCAGAATCCAGTACAGAAACCCAAGCGTCAAAATCGATATCAAAGCACAGCTTCATGACTGCGCCAGTTGTTGCGTAGCAAAAAGACAGTAACTGATTAGCAAAAAGACAGTAACTGATTCTTCACAGAAATCGTACAGCAAAACAGAACTACACGCATGTACACAATAATATCTAGCAGCCGTGCCATGTATCATATTCATGTTACATGTGTCATGTCAAGCAATCAATTCATAGCTCATTCAACCTTCACACCTGCAAGGCAAAAGGACCTGCTGTCATTGCCTCATTCAGGCATGAGGGAGTAAAATCTTGACATAATCACCAATCTGGAACTGTTTGGTAGCATCTACAGCACATCGAGTATTGGCATAGTCGGTCTGCCATTGATGTTACGACTGGACGGTAGAGGTCAAGTTACGGGAGGAAAGAAGAGATTGGCAAAGAAACAATCCGGCATTAAGTTGGGTGTGTCAAGTACGATTAAAAAGTAAAAAGGGGTGCTTCTGTTGCATGAGTAGTGTTGTATGCAAACATAACCTCTTGCAGTAAGTCGTTTAAGTGAGTTTTCTCCCTAACAGCATGTTGGATGATGCAAGAGAGTAAGAATTGACGAAATTCGTCAGATCAGAACTGTGGTCCATTGTCAGAAACGAGGACCTTACATACACCAAACTGAACAAAAAAGTGGATGACTGTAGTGCTGTCAAAAGTGTTGACAGCCATATTCGCAACCCATTTGGAGTGATAATCCACAAGGCAAAGGGCAAAGCATTTGTCGGTTGTCTCAACAGGATCTATAATGTCAATAGCCAGTTGTTCCCAAGGTTGTGCTAGAAAGGGAACTGATTGGACTAGAATGTCTTGCAAAGGCAAGTGTCTTGTCTGATTCCTAACAAATGTGGCACTCCCAAACGAAATGCTTGATGGACAAGTCTAATCTGGGCCACGAATAGAATTCACTGAGGCATTGTTTTGTCAGTGCAATACCTTGATGCGCCTCATGACCAAGCTGTAAAAGCTTATGATGCAAGACAGATGGGGCAACAATACGCTCGGTACCATATACAATGCCATCAATGACACTTAGCTCATTGCAAAATTGATGATAGGCCTGCACGTCAAGGGGGAAAAAATGCAAATAATTCCTCTGTCCTTGGTAAGGGATATTGATCAACAATGATAGCTTTGGAGGTCAGCACATACTCAAATGTTCCTATTTTTGCATCATGCAACCACTATAGGGGACCTCCAGGGTGAAGCATTGACAGGTTCAGTGATATCATCGTCAAGAATCCTTTGAATTTTGGTGTCAACTTCATCTTGAACACTTAATGGAAGACGACGAAGTCGTTGGATGATGGGTTTTGCATCATTTTCAAGCAATGGACTATGAACAAAACCAGTGAGGGCTTGATATTCCCAGTTAATGACAGAAAACTGGCAAGTGGGCTTGAAGAAGGACAATGGACATTGTTGACAAGTATCAGATTGATATTAAGTTGTTGAGTAAGGTCACAACCCAGCAGGTATTGTCCAGTTGTAATAGAAAAAGCACAGTTGGTGCTGACATCATCATAAGCAACAGGTAAGATAGTTTTACCAAAATTAGTACCGGAGTAGCTGGTGAGGAGCACATCACATGGAACTAAGGAAAATTTGGTGAAGTAAGTCTCATACAACAATTTATCCAATAAGGAGACGGATGCACCAGTGTCAACCAAAAATTCATGGGATGATCAGTCACAGACAAGGTAACATCAAATCAGGTAGACTACCTATGGAAAATGCAGTTGGTAGATGGGAACGGAGGTGTCGTGAAAAATCCTCATAACAGGTACTTGATTTCCTTGCATCCAAAAACTCATGACAAAAGGAATGTTGGTCAATATGGCCATACTTTTGACAAAGAAAGGGTTGGAGAGCATCAAAGCTAGTTAAATCATCTTCCGACAGGGTATGGAAAGTAGCATCACAAACGTCCATGGTCAAAAAAGACAACAGACTGTCAGCTCTTTTCTCCTCTGGGCAATTTGTCAAACATAAAAAATTATGCTAAAATGTTTTAACCATACCTGAACATCCATGACACCATCAAAAGGACTTGGCTTGTTAACAGTAGTACTTTTAGGAATCGTGTAATGACTTGTAGTAGGAGTAGTCATTCTCGCTGTCAATTTGTAGTATTGACCAGAAATGAATAGTATATTTCTGATGGAGATATATTTGCAATTGTAAGGTAGAAAAACACAGATTACAGGGGAGTTTTATGTTTTATTAAGGGCTATTTCACAATCATAAAAGCGTTACATTATTATGAAATTCTAGTTCCAAACCGTCATCATATTAATCAGCACAGCACTTCAGTTAATGGAGTGAGAGGCTTGGAAAACAAACTGGAGCTCATACAGGATTTTGTACAGCTCTAAGAAGTTTTATAAATAGTTTTACTTTATTTTATTTTATTTACTTTAGACAGACAAGGGAGGTACACTTTTTTTTGTAAACAACTCTTAAAATAAACAACTGTCCCGAAATTGGTTTAAAAATGAAACAACTGCTAAACAACTTCAATGGGACGAATTTGTGGCAATAAAATTAAACAACTTTTTAGACATTATGTGAAAGGTGTCGTTCGTATCTTATTCTTTTTAAAACTTATAAAACATATAAGAAGATAAAATTAACAAAAGACTTGATAAAAATGGTTACAGTACATGTATGGCATGTTTCCTTAAAAC